>CANXYC010787630.1:0-18625 GCA_948193065.1 Aleurites moluccanus | reverse complement strand
CCACCCACACACACACACACACACACAAATATATATATATATATATATATATATATATATATATATATATATATATATATATATATATATATATATATATACTTAAAAGTATATATTTTTAATAATTTTGTATTTATTTATTTAAATAACCTAAATAGAAGAATAAACAATTTTTAATAGATTAATATTTTTGGTATTGAATGACCAGGAAATTAAAAAAAAAAAGAAAATAATAAAAAGAAATAAATTGTTAAATAGGGGTGAGCAATCGATCTGTTAGGTTTAAACTGAAGTGAAACTACCAAAAACCAAATCGAAATAAAAATAACTATAAAATTATTTATTAAAATTACAATTCGGTCTGTTTTAAAAAATCAAACCAAATAAAAAACAAGTTATTCATATTAAACCTATATATTTTGATTCGATTTGATTTGTTCAGTTTGTTTTTGAAGAAAATCAAATCAAAATTTCAAAAAAATAATCGAATCAAATTGAAGTTTAAAAAATCAAATCAAATCAATCAATTCGAATTTAGTTCGATTTAATTGTTTAATTTATAATTTCTTAATAAAAAATAATAATAATAAAATATCATGTCAACATATTACATTAGTTTCGACATCCAACATCTTATTAGATTTTGATTTCATCCTAAATTTATTAAAAATAAAAAATATATATTAAATTATTAAAATTAAAAATTTATGCGAACGAAAAATTCATTTTTTTTTTTTTTTTTATGATTAACCTAAAAATAAAATATTTGGATGCGGCCCCTTGGACCAAGGCTACTCCGTGGCTGGTTAGGTTGAGATATTTCCATCTTTTCTGAAATATCTTTTTATGAGATATTTCCATCTTCATAATATTCAAAATATTATTAATATAATTATTATAATTTCTTAATGGGACAAAATAAGTCCGATTCTACATTATGATTCACAAGAGGTGGCAATTTTATATGCATATATGTACACGTTATTTATTTATATCACATCAGTTTAATATTATTATAATTATTTTCAATATTATGAAAACCAAATTTACGAGCTCTTAATTTTAAAATAATTATAATATCCTCGAACCAAACATTATAAATAACTCTCATCATTTTGTGATTTGGTCATAATTTTTTATTTAATTTATATTTTTAAATATTTTAATATATATGAACTCATATTATTATTTTTTATTTATTATAAATATTAAAATTTGGTAATTTTAAATATTTGAAAAAGTAAATTAAAAAAATTATATATATTAGTTTATATATTAAGATTTTTAGTAATATAATAAAGTGGAAAGTAAATTAATGAGGGGATTTCATATAAATTTAATTTTTTTAGAATTATTTAATAAATGATAATTGTTTTTGAATAATTCTTAAATATAATTTTTATTATATTAATTAAATATACGTAATTAATTTAAAGGTATTTTTTACTGTTTGCAATAAAAATAATTAAAATATAGAAAAAGAAATATAAAGGATAAAACAAAGAACGTGTTTTTCACATTTTAAGAGTGTATATAATTGTTTGATAAAGGCATGTTTCGTGTGTTCCACACATGGCAATTTGGAATCTGCACATATACAATTATTGTGCAAACTACAGCTGATGTTATTAGATTTTATCAGTTAAAATGATAAGAAATTTATTTCATTTAAATGAGATTTTGAGTTGGAATTTTTTAAATAAAAAAAAATATATTAAGAAAATTTTAACTTTTTATAAATTTTCCTTCCAGAGTGTATTAGATTTTTTTTTTTTTCATTTTCATTTTCTTTAATAATATTGAAATATAGTAACATGAATGAGGGTCATGTGGTATATTTTGGAATCTAAAAATTTTTGTAAAAATTTTTAAAAATTATAATTTAATAGTGTTTAATATAATGAATCAAATGATATATTTTTTGTGCTAAACTATAATTAAATGGATAGTAAAAAAAATACATTATAAATTTTGTGTATTAAATCTAACGGTCTAAATTTATTGCATTTGTAATGTATTTTTTTTTTTCTATTCATTTGATTTTTGTTCAGTACAAAAAATATATCATTTGATTCATTATATTAAACACTATCAAATTATAATTTTTAAATATTTTTATAAAAATTTTTAATTTCTTAAAATGTGTCACATAAGGGGGCTACTATGCAAAAATGCACAGCAACCCCCTCTCAACCCATAGTAACATTATTGAATGATTTAATTCCAACCCAATAAAATTTTATTTTATTTTTTAATTTTAAGTTAAAAATTATATTCAAAATAATTAAATTTATTTATTTTATTATAATTATGAATTAAGAACTAAATAGTAAACTTGTTTGCAAATCATGTCTTATAATATAAATAAATACTTCTCCTCTGCATGATTTCATTATTTAAACTATATATATATAGTTTGTTCTTCCATCTTCTTCATATTTTGTTTTTCAATATTGTTAGGTATAATTTTATTCAGGGTGTTTTAGATTTAATTTAAATTGGTTTAGTTAATATTTTATTATTTTTTATTTGAATTTAATTAAATTTTGATTTGTTTTTGGATTTAGGAAGATTTGAGATATAATTACTTTTGGTTCAAAATTAGAAATAATTTGAAAGATTCAACATTACAAAAATCAATATTCTATTTTTGAGAAGAATGATCCAGTTTGTTAGCTATGAACCCGATTTTCGGAAGAAAAAAGTGAACCGAAACTCAGACAATTTTTGGGAGGTTATGACCCGGTTTCTTGGTTTATAACTCGATTTCTGATGTTTCAAGCTGTTTTGGGGATATAAAACTTCAGATTTTTATTTCTAAAAGGGAGAGGAAGCCTTTGGGAGTTTTTGGAGGAGATTTTCAAGATTTTCAAGAGAGAAAATCTTGAAGAAAAGGAACAACCTCAAATTGAAGAGAAATCAAGTTGGATTAAATTTAATTTATCAAGAGTTCATTTCTAACTCTTTTCAATTTTAAATTGAATCTAAATTGTAACATATTGAATTCTATTTCCTTTTCAATAAAATTTATGAATTTAATTTCAATTATGAGTAGCTAATCTTTTTATACTAGAATTTAGATGTAGTCATATGTTTATTTTATGATTCAATTATGATTGATTGATTATCTTATGCATATAGTGAAATTATTAATTTATTGATTTAGGATTATAATTGTTTAGTAATTGGCCACCATTAAATAGTATTTTAGACGGTGTATGATAGATCGAGAGATGAAAAATAAGGAATTAAGTTGCCAAGAGATTGGGACACACTTTAGGGGTTAAAAATTGCTTAGAAACTTAATGAGCTTACATTAACTAGATGATCACGAGAGGAGACATGGAATTGATGTAGGTGTTTTGTAGTTGCTTGAGAGATAATTACAATAGTTTAGAGCAGTTAATTCATTAATTTGGTATTTTGGATAATCAATCATTGAAATCATAAAAGATCAATTGACGAAATCTAAATTTTAGACTTGTTAAAATTATTTTAATCTTCAAAACTCAAAATTACTTTGTTTTTAATTTTCAATATTACTTTAATTTTAATTTCAACAATCAATTCTAATTTTATCTAAATAATTTAAAAGTATTTAATTTTGGTACTTGACCACGCCTCTCTATGAGACACGACACTCACTTACACACTATTACTTGCATAAATAATTCGTATACTTGCGAAATGCCAACAAGTTTTTGGTGCCGTTACTAGGGAGGTAATAATTTTGTATCAATATCAATGCAAGATATATTCTTTATTAATTTAGACCCTTTACTTAGTTTTTAATATTTCTTGCTTAATTGTGATTTGAATTATAGAAGTTTATGCGAAGGTCTGGATCAGTGAACCTTGAACCGTTGAATCCAGAAATCAAAAAGTTGTGCAAAAAGAATCGAAAGGAAGCAAGGCAAAGGAAGTAACAAAAAATAAATAACATGGCAGATTTGAGAGGAGTAGTTGAAGCGGCGGCGGCAACAACCCTGAAGTAAATGGATAAGGGAATAGGGTGCAATAAGATACACATAAACCTTCGGTTCATGTTTAACCACAAGTCTGGAACTTTATGTGTTGCCGAACTTGAATGGGCACAAGCAAGCATAGCCAGACCTGCTATCAACAACAATAATTTCAAGTTGGACTCTGCACTCATCAACATGGTTTTCAAGAAGCAATTCAGAGGTGGTCCGCTGGAGGATCCCATTGCCTATATATCCAACTTTGTGGTGCGTTGCAACACAGGAAAGATTAACGGTGTTTCAGATGAAGCCATTAGGATGATGCTATTCTCCTTCTCGTTGAGAGACCTGACTAAGGATTGGCTTAACAAACATATAGTAGATTACTTCACCAGTTGAAGAATGCTTGTCCAAGCATTCTTAATTAAGTATTTTCCACCTAGAAAAATACTTAGGTTCAAGAACGAAATCCTCAATTTCGGATAGCTGGAAGGAGAATCTCTTTATGAGGCCCGAGAGAGGTTCAAGGGATTGTAGAGGAGATCCCGAACCACTACATAGACAACTACACCCTGATGCAAACCTTCTATGGAGGATTATCACCGACTTTTCAAATTACCTTGGATGCAGCAGCTGGAGGAGCATTGATCAATAAATCGGCTGATGAAGCATATAAACTTATAGAAGAAATTGCTTCAAACAATTACCAATGGGCAAATGAAAGGAATAACACAAAGAAAGCTGTTGGGGTATATGAAGTGGATCAGATGGCTGTGGTCAATGCCAAGTTCGATGCACTCTTTAAAATGTTAGGAAACAATAACAATGGCCAAGTTAACGCCATCTCTAACACCTTATTGAGTTGCGAATATTGTGGAGATATCCATGCATCCACAGAGTGTTCCACCATAGAATAAATGTAGTATGTGTCGAACTTCAATAGACAACCAGTTCAGCAGAACAACTCTTATATGAACACATACAATCCTGGGTGGAGAAATCATCCAAATTTTTCATGGAGTAATCAAAGCAACTAGCTGATTGCTCCAATGTAAGGAAATCAAGGAGGGCCATCATGACCATTTTAGCCTTCGGGTTTCCAACAAATGAATCAGATGCAACCAGAGAAGAAGTCTAACTTGGAAGATATAGTGGTAACTTTAGCCAAGTCAACATCTGATTTTATGAATAGAGTTGATTCAACATTTCAGAATCAAGCATCGACAATAAAGAACCTGAAAGTGTAGATGGGACAGTTGGCTAATTTAATATCGATTAGAAATCAGGGTTCACTACCTAATAACACATAAGTAAATCTGAAGGAGCAATGTAAGGCCATTACATTGAGAAGTGGAAAGTAACTAGGAGAAGGGGAACCAAAGAATGATCTCACCATGGAATTGACTCCTAGTGAAGAGGATAAATAAGAGAAGAAAGATGAGATGCCTGAAACACCAAAGATTCAACCATATGTCCCACCAATTCCATTTCCTCAGAGGTTGAGAAAACACAAGTTGGACAAGCAATATGAGAAATTTTTGGAGGAGTTCAAACAACTTCAAATAAACAATCCTTTTATAGAGGCTCTTGCACAGATGCCTACTTATGTTAAGTTTCTTAAGGAATTGTTATCCAACAAAAGGAAATTGTAAGAAGACGCTATAGTAGCAGTGACAGAGGAGTGTAGTGCTATTATTTAGAATAAGCTTCCACCGAAGCTTAAGGATCCAGGGAGTTTCTCCATACCATGTACCATTGGAGAAACAGAGTTCAAAAAAACATTATGTAATCTTGGTGCAAGTATAAGTTTGATGCCACTTTCAATATGTGAAAAATTGGGCTTCAAAGAAATGAAATTGACTAGAATGATATTGTAGCTTGTAGATAGATTGTTCAAGTATCAGGTTGGTACTATAGAAAATGTGTTGGTGAAAATAGAAAAATTCTACATTCCAGTTTTGGCAACAACAAGAGCTTTGATAGATGTTAATAAAGGGAAGCTGACATTGAGAGTGGGTGAAGAGGAAGTGGTATTCAATATTGAAAAAAGGGCTAAATATCCTAGCTTCACAGACAGTTATTTCAGTATTGATATCATTGACGAGTTGGTTCAAGAGGTATTCGAGAAGGAATATTTTGAAGACCCTCTTGAGACTTGTTTGATGAATATTAGAACAACAAAAGATGAGAAAGTGGAGATAGCCGAATGTGCACATGCATTAGAAGCAGTTGTTCCTATTCCATATCAAAAGAGGTTTTTTTTTATTTATGAAGAACTAGGTCAAGGTGGATCACTACCTCCACCTTCAATTGAGCAAACGCCAATTCTGGAATTGAAATCGCTTCCGTCAAATCTCAGGTATGCATTTCTTGGCTTTAATGAAACTTTACCTATTATTTTGAATGCTAATGTAAATGAAATTCAATTAGAGAAGCATTGAGATGTCTTAGAGAAAACAAGACATCTATTGGATGGATAATTTCAAACATAAAAGGGATTAGCACTTTTATTTGCATGCATAAGATTTTAATGAAAGAAAACCATAAGCCTATTATTAAACATCAAAGAAGGTTAAATCCTAACATGAAAGATGTAGTTAGGGCATAAGTAACTAAGTTGTTTGATGCTAGAATTATTTATTCAATTTCAGATAGTTCATGGGTTAGTCCAGTGCATGTGGTACCTCAAAAAGGTGGGATTACTGTAGTTGAAAATAAGAATAATGAATTGATTCCCACTAGGACAATAAAAGGGTAGAGAGTTTGCATTGATTATAGAAAATCAAATAATACTACCCACAAAGACCATTTTCCACTTCCATTCATTGATCAAATGATTGAAAGGCTTGCGGGCAATATATATTTCTGTTTTTTAGATGATTTTTTAAGATATTTTCAAGTTCCTATAGCACTTGAAGATCAAGAGAAGACCACCTTCACCTATCCATGTAGTACCTTTGCATATAGACGAATGCCTTTTGGATTATACCACTAGCAACATTTCAACATTGCATGATGGCAATCTTTGCTGATTTCTTTGAGAAGACTATGGAAGTGTTCATGAGAATACCATGGAAGTGTTCATGGATGATTTTACAGTGTATGGGTCTTCCTTCGATGATTGCCTATCGAACTTGAAAAAGGTTTTAGAGCATTGTAAAGAAACTAACTTGGTATTGAATTGGGAAAAGTGTCATTTAATGGTACAAGAAGGCATTGTGTTAGGACATAAGATTTCACAAGCAAGAATTGTAGTGGACAAAGCTCAGATAAAGGTGATTGAAAAACTATCACCACCCACCAATTTCAAGGGAGTAAGGAGCTTCCTTGGTCATGCTGGCTTTTATCACCGCTTTAGCAAGGAATTTTCTAAAATAGCCAAACCTCTTTGTGATTTGTTAAATAAAGATATTATATTTGATTTTAACAAAGTGTTTGAGTGATTTTAATAGGTTGAAGCAAGCTTTGACTTTAGCTCTAATAATAGCACCACCTGATTGGAACCTCCGTTTTGAGATCATATGCAATGCAAGTGATTTTGCAATAGGAGCAACACTATGCTAGAGGAAAGACAAGAAAATGCACGTGGTTTACTATGTGAGCAGAGTGTTGGATGAAGCTCAAAGGAATTACACTACAACTGAGAAGGAGATGCTCCAATCATTGTTGCACTTGACAAGTTCAGGTCATACTTAGTGGGATTAAAAGTGATCGTGTTTACCGATCATGCGACTATCAAATACTTAATGAAGAAAAAGAATGCAAAGCAGCGTTTGATTCAATGGGTCTTGCTTATGCAAGAGTTTGACCTGAAGATTAGGGATAAAAAGGGTTCAGAAAAAGTGGTCGCAAACCACATTTCAAGATTAGAGAATAAGGAAGAAGTAAAAGAAGAATTTCCAGTTAACAATTACTTCCCAGATGAGTATTTATTGGCAATCTCTAGTTTAACCCCATGGTATGCAAACATTGCAAATTATTTGGTGAGTAAAATAGTACCACCTGAACTATCTTTACAACAGAAAAAAAAGTTTTTTGCCAATGTGAAGTACTACTTTTGGGATGAACCACTACTATTCAAGCACTATGGAGATGGGTTGATTAGGAGATGTGTGCCAGAAAAGGATATAAGGGATATTTTTGAGTATTTCCATGCAAGTACCTCAAAATCGATTGCCAAAATTTGGCAATCCGGATTTTATTGGCCAACCATGTACAAGGATACTAGGGAATTCGTAGAGTTATGCCATCAGTGCCAAAGAACGGGGAATATATCAAGGAGACATGACATGCCACTCAACACCATTCTTGAAGTAGAATTATTTGATGTGTGGGGAATTGATTTCATGAGACTATTTACATCCTCATTCAATAATAAATTCATCTTGGTGGCAGTTGACTACGTTTCCAAGTGGGTTGAGGCAATAGCAAGCCCTACTAATAACTCTCGGGTGGTAATCAAGTTCATAAAGAAATTTATTTTTTCTCAATTTAGAGTGCCAAGAGCAATTATAAGTGATGGAGGCTCTCATTTCTATAATAAAACCTTCAATACCTTTTTAAGAAGATGTGGAGTAAAGTACAAGGTTGCAACTTCTTATCATCTTCAAACTAGTGATCAAGTAGAGATATCAAATCGGGAATTGAAACATATTTTAGAAAAAACAGTAAGCAATTCTAGGAAAGATTGGGCTCTTAAGCTAGATGATGCTCTTTGGGCATATAGGACAGCTTACAAGACTCCCATTGACATGTCACCATATCGACTTGTCATTGGAAAAGCCTGTCATTTGCCAGTCGAGTTGGAGCATAAAGCTTATTGGCCAATCAAATAGTTAAACATGGATCTAAAGGCAGTAGGATCCAAAAGAATGCTTCAACTGAGTGAACTGGAAGAAATAAGGATGGCGACTTTTGAAAATACGAGGATTTATAAAGAAAAGACTAAATCATGGCATGACAAACATATACATAAGCGCAATTTTAAGACAGGGAAACAAGTATTGTTATTTAACTCACGTCTTAAATTTTTTTCCAGGTAAGCTGAAATCAAGATGGTTGGATCCATTCCGAGTTGTTCAAGTATTTCCCCATGGAGATGTCAAAATCCAGAACGAGACAATGGAAACATTCAAGGTTAACGGTCAACGTCTTAAGCCGTACTATGGAGGGGACAAATTGGACAATAGAGTGGCCTATTATCTGAATGATACAAATTGAACTACTCAACGTCAAACTAGTGACGTTAAAGAAGTGATTTTGGGAGGTAACCCACCATTTGTAAATTTTATTTTTAATTTAAATTTTTAACTTTAAGCAAATTATTCGTGAATTTTATTTTTCTTTTTTAATTTTGTGTTTGCTAAATTTTTTTTTTTAATATCTTGAGAGTAGAAATAAAAAAAAAAAAAAAAATAAAAATAAAAATAAAAAAATTCATTAGATTTTTTTCCGGTTCAGAAAATGGGTCCTGGTTCCTAAGAAAGCAAGTGGGTTGGACCCAGTTTTTTTTTTTTAAATTAAAACTCCAGCTCAGAAAGAAAAATCGAGTATCGATTTTTCAACCAAATGTATCCAGTTTCTCGAGCCTAATCCGTTCCCAACCCTGTTTTTCACATAAATTTAGAATTTTAGAAAACCTAGTAGCAAACTCTGACCCGGTTTTTGACTCTATTTCACCCGATTTCTTATGAAACTACTTGCCGCACCCGGTTTTTGAATTATCAAAACCGGTTTCCGAGCCCAATCTCTTTATTTTCAGTTTCCTTTCAAAATTTACAACTTCTCATTTTTCTCTTAACTGTCCATCATTCTTCTTAGAAATTTTAAGATTTTATTTTATTCAAACACCATTTTGTTTATTTATTTTTTTATTTTCATCAATCAAATGCAAAGAATCAAGCATACCAGTAGGCCATGACAGAGGAAATGTGTTCGGCCAAGAATTGAACCTTCACCGCCAGTCCAACTACCATAAATTATAGTAAAACCTCTATAAATTAATACTTGATAAATTAATAATTTCTATTATATAATAATTTTTATGATTCCGACTTAATTAATAAACTAAATTAATACTCAATTAATTAATATATTTTTAATTAATAAAATTCATGAGTCGTAATAATATTAATTTATACAGGTTTTACTGTATTATGATATCAATAATAGTAATAAAAAAAAAATACAAATGCTTGTGCTAATTGCTAAATTCACTATCTTATCATAGTCAACATATTTGTATTAGTCACAACAAGTTTTTTATTTTTTATTTTTTTTAATTTTGCCTGTGGAAAAAGAAGTTCTTTGGCATGATGAGTATGTTGAATCTAAATTGGTTTAAAATCATGGTAAAGTCCACATATTTAAATTAATCCATGAAGAAGTTAATTCTGGCGGCAGACAAATAATATTTCTTGTTATCTTTGGTCTACTTCCTACTTCAAGCATTTGAATGCATTATTTTTGGAATTAGAAATCTTTTTTCATTTCTCTATTTCTTCATGACCCAATTGTCACCATGCTGCTCATTAAAATAATAATAATTGACCCAATTAATTTGTGGATATACTTTCCATTTTATTAATCGAAGATTGAATTCTTATATCATATATACATCATAAATCATGATTTTTATTCATTTACAAATTTACTAGTCTTGCCGTCATACCATAAAGATATATTTAATTCGAAAAGAAAGTTTTTTTTTTTAGTGGGTCGGGTATTCTCATATGAAGTGGGATTAAAATAATGTTTGATAATTAAGAATTAAATATTTTTTAATATTAAAAAATATAAATAATTTAAAAATTTGAATAATTTAAAGTTAAATATTTCTTAATCATTCATACTTTAATATAAATCTAATATATTAAGAGCTGTTAAGAGCCTATAATATTTATACTAAATAACTATAACCTATTATCGATTAAGAGACTGTTAAGAATTAATTAAATATTTCTTAAATTAATTTTCTTTCAAAATAAGTTTAAGGGTTTATTTTTATGTTTGATTTATATGTTCAAAATTATCTCCTAAGCGAGGATTTTAAAAACAAAAAATGATTGATTGATCTGTAATACCACTGTATTATTAAAAATATTAATATAAAAAATCAACCAATTACTATTCTCGATTTCTTATATAATTATTAAATAAATAATCAAATATTGATTCTTAATTGAACAATTCCGCAATGCATTTGCAATGGTTTTTATATGGGGAAGAAGTAACTTATTGTCTTATTATTATTATTATTATTATTATTATTATTATTATAGTAGCAGTAGTAGTAGTAGTAAAATTAAGTATTTTAGTATTCTACTATGAGATGTTGAACCTTAATCATAATATAAATAAGAAAAAAAAAAAAAAAAAATAACCAAAAGACAAAAAGAGGCAGCGGGCAAGAACCTTACAAACAAATGGTAGTCAGATCTTTGGGCCTAATTTTAATTCAAAAGAAAAAGCTGTTCCTTATTGACCGACTTTTCAATAATGATAAATTTTTTCCTATAAAACCATCACCACAACTCTCTCATTTGCTTTCAAGCCCTCCTGCAACTCAATATCACTACAGTTGCGAAAAAGCTATTTTCTAAATCAATCAAACAGTTTTTGTTTCAGAGGAAAAAAAAAATGGCTGCTTCTTCAGTTCTCAAATCAAGCTCTCTTCCTTTTCACAAACACACTATCACTACTAATGTCTCCAACACTAAGCGAAAGGTATATTAATTAATTTTTCTTCTTTACGATACTGTAAGATTGCGTGTTACCCAGTATTATTTTTGAAAAAAGACATTAAGATTGATCTCCTTTTTCTTTTTCTGCGGTGTTTAATTTTTTCAGTTCAACGGAGTTGTTTTAGCTTCCATGGACAATAATGCAAGTGATGATAATAAGAATTCTATGGTTATTAGAGAAGACCAAACAAAGCAGAGAAGATCCCTTAACTTCTCTGGAAATAAGCCATCTACTCCAATTCTTGATACCATTAACTACCCAATTCACATGAATAATCTTTCCATTCAGGTATATATATATATATATATATAAGACAATAAATAATTAAGAAAATTACAAGTTTTGAAATTTTCATTAACGTTCTGATATCAATCTTTTGTCAAATTAAAATTTTCAGGAGCTTGAGACGTTGGCTGATGAACTAAGAGAAGAGATAGTGTATTCAGTTTCAAAGACTGGAGGGCATTTGAGTTCAAGTTTAGGAGTGGCAGACCTAACTGTTGCACTTCACCATGTATTCAACACTCCTGATGATAAAATCATCTGGGATGTTGGTCATCAGGTAAAATATAAGTAATTTTTTTGTTCTTGATATTTAGTCTACCGGAGTTGTTTCCAAAATTGTGATTTTGCAAGCTCAAATCCCAGTAAGAACCAAGTAGCTAATCTTGGTTTGTGATTTATGAATATTGCAGGCCTACCCACATAAGATTTTGACTGGAAGAAGATCAAGAATGCATACAATTCGACAATCTTTCGGGCTTGCAGGGTTTCCCAAGAGAGATGAAAGTGAACACGATGCTTTTGGAGCTGGACATAGTTCTACTAGCATTTCAGCTGGTCTAGGAATGGCAGTTGGTAGAGACTTGATTGGAAAGGACAATCATGTGATTGCAGTTATTGGAGATGGTGCTATGACAGCAGGACAAGCATACGAGGCAATGAACAATGCAGGATATCTTGACTCTAATCTTATTATTATCTTA
Organism: Aleurites moluccanus; assembly: GCA_948193065.1. Taxonomy (NCBI): domain Eukaryota; kingdom Viridiplantae; phylum Streptophyta; class Magnoliopsida; order Malpighiales; family Euphorbiaceae; genus Aleurites; species Aleurites moluccanus. The sequence continues at coordinate 5,934 of CANXYC010787630.1, read as the reverse complement.
AATGATAATAAGCAAGTTTCTTTGCCTACTGCCACCGTAGACGGCCCTGCACCTCCTGTTGGTGCTCTAAGTAAAGCCTTAACTAAGCTACACTCGAGTAGAAAGGTTCGCCAACTACGCGAAGCTGCAAAGGTTAGTCGTTGAACTTTTTTCCTTCCCTAGCTAAAATGAGTCAATTTTGCCAGCAAGCCGTATCTAAAATTGTGAGTTGCCGAGTTTGACCCCAGCTAGGTCTAATTAACAAAAGGAAAAAAAAAGGGTCAATTTTGTGCAATTCAGATTGGTTCCATTAACCAATTAAGTAATGATTTTGATGCATTTACAGGGAATTACAAAGAAAATTGGAGGATCATCACATGAACTTGCAGCTAAAGTTGATTCTTATGTGAGAGGATTCGGAGGTGCTACCGGTGCTTGTTTATTTGAAGAATTAGGACTTTATTATATTGGTCCAGTAGATGGGCATAGCGTGGAGGATCTTGTAACAATATTAAAGAAGATTAAGTCACTACCAGCACCAGGACCTGTTCTTATCCATGTTATTACTGAGAAAGGGAAAGGTTATTCTCCAGCTGAAATAGCTGATGATAAGATGCATGGTATGTACACATTTATATACAGATCATTAATTAAATTCTTCTAAAAGAAATTTTGCTCCATTTTGATTATAAGCCTAATGGGTAATTTTTTTCTTCTCTAGGTGTTGTGAAATTTGACCCTATTTCTGGGAAGCAATTGAAGTCGAAATCGGATACCAAATCCTATACTCAGTACTTTGCAGAGTCTTTGATTGCTGAAGCACAGAATGATGATAAGGTTGTAGCAATCCATGCTGCAATGGGAGGAGGAACAGGACTTAATTTGTTCCAAAAACAATTCCCTGATCGTTGTTTCGATGTGGGGATTGCAGAACAACATGCTGTTACTTTTGCTGCTGGTTTAGCTACTGAAGGGCTTAAGCCTTTCTGTGCTATTTACTCTTCTTTCTTACAAAGAGGTTATGATCAGGTGGATAAAAATATAAAATTACCCAAATTAGGACTTTGATTAAACAATTTTTTGTTGGAATTTCTTGCTAAATTTCTTGAAAATGTGCAGGTGGTTCATGATGTAGACCTTCAAAAGCTTCCAGTGAGATTTGCAATTGACAGGGCTGGGCTTGTGGGTGCAGATGGTCCAACCCATTGTGGAGCCTTTGATGTTACTTACATGGCTTGTTTACCAAACATGGTAGTCATGGCTCCTTCTGATGAAACTGAACTTATGCACATGGTAGCTACAGCAGCAGCAATTGATGATCGTCCTAGTTGCTTTAGATACGCTAGAGGAAATGGCATTGGCACCATTCTTCCACCAAATAACAAGGGCACACCATTGGAGGTACTTCACAAAAACAAAATCTTGGAATTATACACTTGAACATTAGATACTAGCTCAATGCCTTGGTGTATATGATTTGCTAACTGATAATTTTGGATAACAGATTGGCAAGGGCAGAGTATTGAGAGAGGGAAACAGAGTGGCTATTCTGGGATATGGAACAATAGTACAAAATTGCTTGGCAGCTGATGATCTTCTTCAAAAACTTGGTATCACAGCAACAGTTGCTGATGCCAGATTCTGCAAGCCTCTCGACGGGGAGTTGATCAGGCAGTTAGCTCAAGAACATGAGATACTAATTACTGTTGAAGAAGGATCCATTGGAGGATTTGGCTCCCATGTTTCTCATTTCTTGTGCTTAAATGGATTACTAGATGGAAATCTCAAGGTAATTTTTATAACAAGTCACTCTAGTGCACAAGACTCTGATTTGCTAGTTGTTTATTATTATTTGCTAATGTGATCATACTTAAAAATTTTGCAGTGGAGGCCTATGATGCTTCCTGATAGATATATCGACCACGGATCTCAAACAGATCAAGTTGAAGAGGCAGGACTCAGTTCAAAGCATATTGCAGCCACAGTAGTGTCACTAATAGGAGGACACAAGGATAGTCTTCACTTTCTCAACTTATAAACGGAGTCTCATGTCAGAAAATTAAGCACTTGGGAACTGTAAAATCTGAATTTCTTCTAAAGTGAGGATGAAATCTACTAGAAAATGTGTCCTCTTTTCATTAAATTATTTGTAAATGAACAGAACTGCAAGGAAAGTCTTATAAGCAAAAATAAGTCAAGATTGTTGTACTACAATTTTAAGTATAAATCTTTCCTTGCACATGTATTGAATTCCATTTGTTCAATTATAAACAACTGATATTTAATTGTCATATCCCCATCTTCCTTAATAATTCAGTTCTTATTTTTCTGGGCATCTTTGGGCTTTGCCCCTTTCTTTTCAAGATATCTTCTTGGGTTTTTTCATTTAGGACGGTAAGGAACATATTTGTAGATAACAAATACATGTGTGAATTAAAAAGCCTGTAACATCCATGATTATCAAACTTTGTTCACCCTAAGTTGAACCTAGCTAACGTTTCTTGGGCTAATGAGATCAATTTGTACATGCAAATAACATGTCTCATCATGCATTTGTTAAGAGAGTTCATGATTCTTGATGCATATATGTTTTTGGATGAGCTAGACTAGACTTTAAGCTTAAGATAGTTAAGATTGATTGAATTGAGTACTAAATGTGTAATATGTAGATTGACATGCCAAAATTGATGAAGTATAAATTACAAGACTTGTGAGGATAAATGTCAGTGTTTTGATATAAATTCTTAGTTGTAGGAGATGTATAGACTTGGAATGTACTTGCGACCCTTATATTGGTGTTAGGGGACTTAACAATATAAGTGGAGTTCAATAGATAGGAGTTATATGGCAATTTCCTAAGGGAGTTTCTTGGTTGGTAACGGGCGCGAAGGGCTTAATGCCTAGGAATTTTTTTCCGTTTAAAATTTCATAATTCAGTTTTGAAGGTCACAACATAATTCAGTTTTGAAGGTCACAAGCGTGGAGAATGAGCAATGTTCATTATTTTTCATTCAGTCTAAATTTTTTAAAAATTACATTTCAAACGTAATAAGCATTATCCATCTAAAATATCCGTGAATGATCAATAACTAACATTACTCTTTTAGTAATGAACCTATTTCTGTATGAAATTAGACAAATTCTGAAAATTAAGTAACTAGCATTATTCATAAGATAACGTTTATTACCTATCGAGAATTAATAAAAGGTCCTCTTTCTTTTCACCAACCGCCACTTAACTACTTTTTATCTTCTTCTTCTTTTCCTTGAGTGTTAACTTTCTTAAATTCTAATCTCTTTGAATTTTTAAGTTGAATAGTTTTTAAATTCTACTTAAATTCTAATCTCTTTGAATTTTCAAGTTAGAATAGTTTTTAAATTCTACTTAAATTCTAATCTCTTTGAATTTTCTAGTTGAATAGTATATGTTATTTTTTTAGCTTCCAATTGAACATAAAAATGATCTTTCATCTTTTGATTTTGAGCTAAGTTTAGCAGTTAAAGGTTTAACAAAGAAATTTTTAATCAATCTTCATAGTACATATTTAATTTCTTATCTAAATCATAAAATTCATAGTAACCATAACAAAATTTATTCCCTCGTCTTTCATCCTTGACCATGAATGGATTTTTCCATAACTCTTTTGATAGTCATTCCACTGTTCAAATGCAATATCGATCATGATAATCAAAATATATCTCTAAATCAAATAAGCACTTGATAAAATATTTTCTATAAAAATTAGGATCATATCTATAAATATATTGATTGTAAAGTTATATCATCTCAAATGCCAGAGCTACCTACACAATCCCAAAATAAGAAATATTTTCAAAATAAAAAACATGTTGACTACGACAACATATTTGAATACTATTTTTTCCATATTTAAGATATCAAAATTTACTCTTAAAAAAATTTGACCTTCGCGATAATCATCAGCGAAGAGGATATTTCAAACTCTCTATAGAATATATTTTGATTTATCTGCTACTAAATAATAAATGTTTACTTTTAATAGCTTTATATAAAATTTATTAATTAATTTAATTATAACAAGATTAGATATAAATTGCATATCAAATTTATTTATTTATTTTTAATTTTGTTTAAAAATCTAATTAACCAATGTTTTATACCATTCTCTATTTTAACATAATGAAACAAATATAATATTTGGGCTAGAAGACTAGAGAGTAAGGTAGTTCCATTGGGCCCAATGGAGTGATGACTTGTAAAAAATAAGTCATATGTCGAGAAAAGATATATCTATTTTTTTATATAAAAATTAAGAAAAATAATTAATTTAATCAAAATAATAATTTTTATTTAATATTTTTCATAAATATCTCTTTATTTATATTAATAAATAATTATTTTCAAAATAACTATTATTTAATTTTTTAATAATAAATATCTAAATCAATAAAATTTTATTATTCTAATAAAAAAAATTAAAATTTTATTATTGATTAACGTGTGAACAACTCAATTCTTTTATTATTTGATAAGGAATGAGAAAAAATACATATATATTTTAGTTAATAGTCCGATAATAATTTATTGATAAAAATATGGTGTATTAATAATGACATATATTAAATAATGATATATTAGTACATTAATAAATTAACTATACTTTAAAAGAAGAAAATATTTTTTAATTTGGAATGAATGAAAAAAAAAATGAGTTTATCTTTTTTTCGGACGATGGGAATAATTGGTATCATAAGTAACTCTTTGGTGGGTCATGGAGCCATGACTCCTCTAAAAGATGATCCCAGTAATGTAAACAAGAGAAGTCTCACATTTTAAAAAAAATGAACTAGGTGAAATTCAATAATATTAAAGTTGAATTTAGATTTTTAATAATAAAAGTTGATTAAAATTATAAAAATTTATAATTCATTGAAATTATTTGAAAAATTTATAATACTGCATAAAAACCTACAAAGTGAGTGATTATAATTACAGTTGGAGTTGAGATTCAATCACACTCATTTTGTATTTGGATCATTTTAGATTCAAGTTATTTTGAATGTCGTCTTTCTTTGATTTGAATTGAATTCGATTAAGTTACTGTAAAAATCGAGTCACCTTGTAATATTATTTTTTAGAGAGAGAATAATTCAAAAATAAATTTTTACTCATAATTTTTTTAATTTATAAAGTTTTATTTGTTGATATTCAACTCTCTGAATTTTTTTTTTCACACTGAAGACTTTTGGACTAAAAATTGATGAGAAATTATATAAGGAAAATGTATAAGTTACTAAAATATTACATTATTTTAAAAAAAATTATATTGTTTAATATATAAAACTTAAAAAGTTTAGAGATGCAAAAATGAATTTTTCTTTTTTTTTATAACTTGAATAATTTTTATAACTAAAAATTAGTATCAATTTTTAATATTTTTAGTCAGTATTACTAAATTTCTCATCAATTATACTTTTACCATTAAAATCCTCAAAGTAAAAAAAAAATAAAAAAAAATTAAGAATTTAATGTAGACAAATATAATTTTAGGGGATCAATAAATAAACACAATAAGTAAAGAGATTTGAGAATGGTTTTATCCTAAAATATATCTATGTTAACATGTATTGTATGTGTTATTAATTAAAATTAACAACATTCTATATATTTTTTTATTGGCTTGAAAGATAAATTTATCTTGAATTTTATGAATTATTATAATTATTGTCACACCCTAACTACAGTGATGCGACGGTCCTAGGACAAGGACAGGTTTAAGGCCACCATAAACCCGTAGAACTCACATATCATGAATCTCATATACAATTATATCATTTACAACATCATATATTATCATACATTAATCATTTCTATAAATTCAGTTAAGCACCCATCAAATCTTTACTATTATCATAACATAGCTTTCTCTTGTTCCTTAATGATCAAAAGATGCATCTCACATCACTAAAGAACAA
>CANXYC010787272.1:0-46203 GCA_948193065.1 Aleurites moluccanus | reverse complement strand
CATTAAATAAAATATAATTATTAACAATGCAAATAAAAAATTAGAGCCAAAACACAAAATATAATAAATAATACATAATTAATATAGAATAAATAACATACATAATATAAAATATTAAGCTAAATATATAAATTAAACAATGAAAAACTTTAAAAATTACAGCAACTTGAGGGCAATAAAAAATTAAAAAAATAAAATAAAATAAATAATACAATATTGATTTATCAAAAAAATATCACAATTAATATTATATATATAAATTTTTATATTGTAACAAAACAAATATAATCATTAAAACTTCATACATAAATATGTAACTTAAAAAAACAATCATTATAACTTAAAAGGGGTCGTTTTAATAAAATAATAGAGAAAAAAAAATAAAATAATAATTTATTAATTTAAAATCAATTGAAATTACACTCTTCATCAAGTGATGAACTTTATATCATATAATAGATTAGATAAAAACAATTATAAGATTGTAATTAGGGTTTCTCTACCCATTCTGTATATATAATAAAAAAAAAATTATTAAATTTGATTATAAATAATACATCAATCAATTATCCATCATCCTAGTGAAAAACAAAAGAATAATAATGAATCACACACCTTATTAAAGGCCTTTCATAGAAATCTGGCTCCAAGATTGTTACTTGCTCTCATCTTTCTCGTAGAGATTTATTTAATAAATAATGCAAAACCAATAAACTATCATATAGTTTAAAAAGGAAAATTTTTTAAGTAAATCTAATTCATTATATTAGATTAAAAATTAATTAATAGTATATATTTATTATTTAAATAATTAAAAATTAATTAATAATAATTTAATATATCTACATATTAATTATAATATACATTTATTATTTACATAATTAATTACTATATACATATTAAAAAATAATTATTGCTTGACATTTATGATTCGTTAAAAAGATATGAAATGAAATTGAATTATCTATATAGTTAAATTGAATATAAATAATTGAATACAAATACAAGGTTAAAAGTCCTTGTTTAGAAGTTTTAGAAATGTTTATCTTTTTTGTATATTCTTTTAGATTGTGTTATTTTGTATTTTAAAATGATAACAAATAAGAAGCAGTTAATATAACATTTTATTAATTAAAAATCTAAGTTCTAAAACAATAGCATATATAGAAGATAGGGGCAAAGTGGAGCATAAAAATATTAAATTGAAATTTAAACTAAAATATCATAAACTATATAAATGATTTTAATATTATTAAATTAAAAATTATTATATTTTAATTGAAGAGAAAATTTAATTTTAACTAATATATAAAATTTGAGTTCTAATATATAAATTAATCTGAAAATATCCATAAAAATATTTATTCCAAAATTGTGTTTTTTTTTTTTAAATACTTCCATATATTTTTTAAAGGTAAGCCACTAAGCAAACCAAATTAAGTAAATTTTTTTTAATCATAGTTTTATTTTTATAAAAATAAATTTTATTTGCCAATGAATTTATTTGAACACCTTTCCTAATTGGCAAAATGACTTTTTTTTTAGGGCTTTCATTGCAAGTTTGAAAGCAATAATAATAATAAACAATTATCCAAAATTTATATATATCTAGGGTTTCTTCTATTCCTTCTTCTTTCAAACTCTGCTTTACCGTTCCAAAATTCATCCTTTAAATCTCGAAGCCATAGCCATGGACCCTGCTCAAGACCACCAAGATTCGGTTCCTGGTGGTGAAACCATCGATGTTAAATACACCGACCACGACCAAGTTAGGTCTCAATCTCACACTGGTGATGGAGCTAGTCCTGGGTATTTTTTTCTTCCTTCCCTCTGTTTGTTTTGCTGGAAAATTCATTTTCTTTTTATGCTCAACTTACCCAATGTTTCGTTTGAGGAAATGGGTACTGAAAAAAAAAATTATTTTTCTTTTATTTTGTGGTAGATTTTCCCAGAACTCAAATGCTCTTTTCTATATGCTTAAATAAGAACTTTATACAATTCTAATTTTCTTTTGAATTTATATGTACGCATTCTTGAAAATTTTTTTTTTCCATTGATATGGTATATGAACTTTGATGTGAAACTTTAATTGTGAAATTTGATTAAGTTGTTTATTTGATTTGCTAAATTGCTGCAGAAAAATTTTCATTGGAGGTTTGGCTAGGGAGACTACTTCTGGTTTGTTTGTTTTGTGCTAAATCACTAATGTTACATTCATTTCAGAACTGTATTTCAGTGTGTTTTTTTATACCTTGGTTATGTTTGTGCAGCACAATTTGTCAAGCATTTTGGAAAATATGGTGAAATTACTGATTCTGTTATAATGAAGGACCGAAAGACTGGCCAACCTCGAGGATTTGGGTTTGTGACCTATGCAGATCCCAAAGTTGTTGATCAAGTTATTGAGGACACACATATTATTAATGGGAAACAAGTAGGGTTAAGTTTGATTTCAAATTTTTATTAAGCATTTGAATTTTTTTCTTCTTAAAAATGAGTACTGCTATCTTAATTGAGTAATGTTTTCTTCATTTCTTGGTGTGTTTTATTGATTTTTGGTTTGGTCTTTGGATTTTTTAGGTGGAAATCAAGCGAACAATCCCAAAGGGAGCTGTAGGATCTAAGGATTTCAAGACCAAAAAAATTTTTGTTGGTGGAATTCCTACGGCTGTGACAGAAGGTAATTTAAGTCTTTAATAACTTGTATTTTTCTTGACTTCTGTTACAATGCCAATTGTTTTGACAAATGGGGATGGAGTCTTGAACAGATGAGTTCAAGGAATTCTTTACACAATATGGAGAGGTCATTGAACACCAAATCATGCGGGACCACTCCACCAATCGCTCCCGTGGTTTTGGGTTTATTTCATTTGACACAGACCAGGCAGTAGATGACCTTTTGGCTAAGGGGAATAAACTGGAGTTTGCTGGAACTCAGGCAAGTAGATAACCTCCCAGTAGTAATGGCAATTTGTTATTCCTTTTTGCCTAAGCTCTTAAATATATAATTAACTTTTTTATGATTGGCCTTCTTATAATCACAAGAAAAGAGCATAATGGCTGTGTCCATATACAATATTTTATTGATGCTTCTTTTATTACTCAATGTGAATAGAAAATTTTCAAAGAACTTCCCAAGACCTCAACTAAATCTATTAGAGTTGAGATCATAATTAGTAATTGTTACTTTGCACAATTATGCATTATATGGAAGTCTTGGTGAATCCAAGTTGTTTCAAAGAATAAAACAAATAATCTCAAATTGAAGGCAAATAACTCTCCGAAGTGAATTTTTGTGAGTCATATGATTTAAGTATCTCCTCTACCATATCTTTGTTTACAATATGGTTGATTATCAAGCTAGAATTATTCTTGTGTGGATTAATTATTTTACTATGGATGTAGTTCACCTGGTGAAAGTCTTCTTAGTGGGATCTACTCATGATGGATTTATATTAGTACGATATCATTCACAGTTGGTATGTTGCCTTGCTGTTTAGATGGGTAATAAATTAAAGATAAAAAATAGGTTCTTGCTGTCAGCAACGGACACTACGGTAATTATATCTGGGCCACGAAATCAAGTTAGTCACAATTCTTTAATTTGTTTCAATTTGGTCATCAGGTCTCATTGAACCAATATCACCAATGAAAGATTTCCAGAAAACTAATGTGGCTTCTGGTTCATCCCTTTTTTTCTCTTAGCTTTTCATAACATTTGAAAAAGCTCAATTTTATGTCCTTTTCTATTCTCTCTCAAATATGGCAAACATATAAGCTTTGCAGTGGGTGTCTCAAGGTATTCCAGTCTGCTTCAGTTGATCCTAAATTGAAGTTTAATCACCAAACTGGAAAAAAAATTAAAGATCATTGACAAAATTGAAACTAAATGCAAAGCTTAGTAACTGTGTTCATAATTTACCCTGTCATTTCTCGTATATGCTTGTGTTGTGGTCAACATTAACAATGCCCTAATTTTCCCTTGAAGATCAAAGAATTTGTCTATATGCATTTCTGATTGTTTTTGAACTTTAATTAGTCAAGTTAGTAGAAGGCTTGATAGTGCGAATACTTGAGATCTTGGTTTTTAAGCATTTGTAAATTAACTGAATGTATTCAACGTGATGCAAAAAAGCCTAATGGACATATGTGCCAATGTTATGTTTATAACAATAATTCATACTCAACAGGGCAGATATCTGTACTGAAGAAGTAACTCATTAGAGAAAGTAGTTAGTTCCCTGAACCAATGATTGTTTATAAACTATCATATTTATTGGAGCCAACTATATGATTTTTCTAACTGTATATCTGGCTGTTATTCTGTGTGTGCTGTGAAGATGTCCTAGGCCCATAGGCAGATAGCTAGGTCACTCGGGAAAGAAATAAAATTGAGCAAGTCTAATTCTTCCTTTTGTTGGCCAATCATAGAATAACTGATTTTCATGCATTAACTTTTTTTTTTACCCATCACATTTCTCTTTTTTGTAGGTTGAGATCAAGAAGGCAGAGCCAAAGAAGCCTAACCCTCCGCTGTCCTCCTCTTCCAAATATAATGATTCGAGACCTCGATTTGGCGGTGGATTTGGTGATGCATATGATGGATTTGGTGATGCATATGATGGATTTGGAGGCAGTGGCGGTTTTGGCGGTGGCGGCAGTGGTGGTGCATATAGATCTGGTGGGGTTTATGGAGGTAGAGCTAGCAGTTATGGCGGATATAGTGGGGGTGATTTTGGCGGATATGGAGGATATGGAAGCAGTGGCATTGGAGCTTACAGAGGAGATCCCTCATTTGGGTATTCTAGTCGTTATGGAGGAAGCTTTAGCAGGGGTTATGATTTAGGAGGTGGTTATGGTGGCCCTAGTGAGGGTTATGGTGGCTATGGTGGTGGTGGTGGTGGTGGTTCTACCGGTGGTTATGGAAGTAACTACGATGCTGGCCTTGGGGGTGGGTACGGAAGTAGCAGCGGGGGATCATTTTATGGAAGTAGAGGTGGATATGGTGGTGCAGGTAGTGGTAGATACCATCCTTATGGGAGGTAGAAGGTTTTTGGGATTTCAAAGTGTAACGGAAAAAGTGTCGCAATTGCAGTGTTGAGTCCTAGTCGTCAATTCAGTAACGTGTGGTCTCAGGTTCTTTTGTACTTGGGCAAGGATTTTGCCATTGAATGTTAAATCATCTTTTCTTTATCAAGACTAGGAGATGGGTCTAAGAGACCTTTTTTTTTTTTTTATTTCTTTCTTTGATTTGAATAGCAACCATGAAATTACAATGTATCTCTCACTCTTGATTGTTAATGGACGCATGGAAATACAAATTGCCATTATCCATTTTTATTCACATTTGCTTACATTGTCTTGCTCATTGGCAGGAGGTGGAAGCAAATCCAAGCAAGTTGAAATTGATGGTTTCATGATTTTTTATTTGATGGTTTTATGATTTTTTTATTTGATTTCAGTTTAATTGGTAAATTGAAGATTTGATTTAATTTGCAGTTTTAAATCGAATCGAACTGGTATATATATTGTTTTTTAATATTATTATAATTAAATATATTTGGTTTTATTTTATATATATCTACATATTTTTTTAATATAATATTAATTTAAAATTTTAAAAAATAAACATTCATAAAAATTAATTAAAAATAAAAAAATATATATAACTTTTTAGAAAAAGATAAATTTTGAGAATATTAGTTTTTTATTGATATTTTGTCTTTTTTTTTTTTAATTTATAATAAAATAATAACAGTTTATAAAAAAAAATATATATTTGATTTGAAATTAATAAATCGAAGATGACAAAATTGAATTAAACTGACAATTTTACTATGACGATGATTTGATTTGATTGAAAAATTTTTAAACCGAAAAAATCAGTTTGATTTAATAAAATTCTTCAAACCAATCAAAACCGAATCAATACCACCCATTGACAAAGCACTCTTTTTTATTATTATTATTTTTTTTTAATCCCCTTGATAATTAACCACCAGATTAGCATAATTTATATTTAATCATGATTAAAAAAAATGGTATTTGATTATGATTTTGTAAAGTTAGTTGATTTGGTAAAATGTTGGTTTAACATTTAGATTTAATTGTTCCTACAGTTTTGATTAGTTGTCCGCGATTAGTAGCTAATGGTTAACAATTACTTGTGAATGTTAAATTTATCAAAGATTTCAAATTAATAATTGAAAATTTAAAAAATTCTGAAATTATTTTAAAATTTCAATCAACCTAGTTTTGGTTTTCTATTAACCTTTAAAATTTTGGTTCATGGATATATGTAGTAGATTATAGTATATACAATTTTTTATTATCTTTATTTATTTAATAATAATTAATAATACTAAAAATAAATTATTATTCGAATAATGATAAATCCATCCCTAAACAATAGACCTAAAATTAATTTTACCTCTCTAATGCTAAAACAAAAATTAATATAAAATTTTACAAAATGATATGATTTTTATTTATTTTGAAATTATTTTTTTATATTAAAAATTAAAATTTTTAAATTAATTTTTCAATTTTCATGTATTAAAATTGGTAAAATTAAATTTATTTGAATTAAATTTTTATAAAATCAAATAATTTTATAATTTTTAAGCAGTAAATTAAGGAGAGATCACATTAAAAAAAAATAGATCACTAAAATATCGGACTTTTACATTTTTTTTTTTTTTATCAATATTGATAAGATAAAAAAAATATTTTTTTCATAAACTTGAATTATTTTAATTTACTCTGTTTGATAAAAACTTAAAAAATTTAAACCGAATGAGTTTAAATCTGAATGGCTGGGAGAGATAAATAGGGAAAAAAAAAATCTATATTGTAATTCATTAAATATAAATAAATAAAACAAATAAGTAAAATTTTATAATTTTCCTTTTTTTTTTTTTTTTTTTTTAATTTTTCATTTTTTATCGAGTTAAAAAAAATTTAAAAAAAAAAATCTAAAAAAATTTATGGCTTTCATTCTCCCACTGTTTCCAATCTTACACAGAGACACGAATTAGACACACACAGACAGAGGTAGCGGGAGAGAGATAGTATACCAAAAAAAGATGGCAATGGTGTCATGGAATCTTAGACCATATAAGAAGGTGCGACATTCAACAATTTCCAGAGGTTTTCTTTTTTCAATTTGCACTTTGTTCTATTCCTCAAAATCCTCACTTTCAATTTTTTTTTTCTTTTTCTTTTTCGTTTCTTTTCCTTCTTAATTTGATATTACTCTATAATCTTGGCAGGCTTCAGTTCTTCATGTATCTTGCAGAAAGAAAGAACGAGGCAGAGATCATATTCACCCCTATAAAGTCATTGAAATTACCCCTCCACCCAAGAATCTTGGCATCCGTTGCTTTCCCCCAGTAAGTCTTAATCTTTACTAATCTTGAACTTGATGGTGCTCTATATCTTCTGTTGAGAATCATTTTAGTCTCTGTTGGTTATTTACTGAATTGAGTCAATGATTTGATATGTACTAGCTAAAGCTTATTTCATTTTATCAGGATTGTTTTTGGGTACTAATTTTATATCTAGTCATGATTTTCGTAGTGGGTTTTTAATGATTGGACATGCTTTGCATTGTTTAATATTATAAGTTTATATTATTTATGAGTTAGAACAAACCCTTTAGAGGAAAATGGGAACAAATGTGAAGTGATCAAGTGTTGCTATCATTGTTTGCTTATTTATTGTGTGGATGTTTAATATATGTTTATCTGTAATTGATGCATCAACTTTCTGTAAATAATTTGGATGTAAAAGCCTTGTTAAACAGAATTAATGAGTTGCTATAAAAACCGGACCAATATGGTTCGGGCAGGGCAGGCATGGTTAGAATAAATGAATAAGGTAAAGAAAACAAAGTTCAAGAGTTATTGCAGCATAGATAGCTTAGGGAGGGATGGAACTTCTATGTTGTAGTGTTGTGGCAACCGTTCACCTGGTTCTTCAAGACAACAGATGCTATGTATAAAAAATGGACTGATGTGTCATCATTGTTTGTTTATCAAAGAGCTGAATGTTCTCTTTATTTGTTACTTTTATATTTCTTCAGAGATATTTTCTGGAAAAAAAAAAATTGTTACCTCAAAAACAGCAGTATGCATTACTAGAAGAAATATTAGACAAGTAACTGGCTCTGTCCAGTGGAGACAGAGTAAGTTTCAAACCCAATACAACAATTTAACATCATAATCCCAAAACATGCCATCACATGAGCTACATTATTACACCTTTTCAAAAAAATATACTTTCTCAACCCCCAGCTCATGCATAGTTATTGCATGAACATCAAACGGAGGACCTTGCACTTTATTGTCATCTAAATTGGTATTGATGAATTGCACCATAGCTTGGCAATCAAGTCCACTATTACATATCAACAGTGAGACTAGGCCATCCCTCAATGCTAATACCTCCATTACTTTAGAACTTCACAAAACTGCTCAAACCAGCTAGAAACTCCCCATTGCAATCCTTGAAGACCATTCCAACTGCACCTGATTTATCGTTGTCATTACTTGCTTCATCTATATTCGTTTTAAAAAAGCCAGAGAGAAGATTCCCAATTTTCTTCTCCGCTAATTCCTTGGCTTCAAGTAGTCACTGGAATCTTCTTCGCCTGAGTTGAATGCCTCTTGATTCTCCTGAAGTCTTGATAAGTTTTAATAATTATTTGAGTTGGATGCAAATAATTTTTCATTAAACTCTTGCTTTCCAAATATGCCACACACTAAATATCCATAGTATGCATAATTGATCATCCTCCTTTAGTTCTTTCCATCTTCCAAAAGCAGCAGCAAGCAAAACTAAAATGTTCCAGCAGGCATACGAGTCATGAAATTGGAAAGTGGGAGTGACTCTTGACTTCTTTAGCCAAAGGACAGGCAACAAACAAAATAATCAACTCTCTCTACATCATTAGCAGAACATGGAGAAGATGTGTCAATTGTCATATATATACCTTTTTAATAAAATTCTTTTGCAGACAGGCAGCCTGTAATTCAAGCATTTCCAGTAATAAGAATTGGTTGGTAGTTGTCAAATTGTAGGAGAGAGGTACTTATGTTCATCTTAGGGCTCACTCATTTCCACCTTCATAGGGTCCACTGTACAAATTGATGTTGTCGAAGAAATTTTCATAATAATGCCCTCATAATTGCAATATGAAGGAAAAGTAACAAAATGCCTTCCAAATAAGAAAAGACGAGAGATAAAGATTGAATGACATATACTGTATGGAAGTAACTGTAAAAAGAAAGTTGGAGGCTGCTAAACGGACAAGGTTCGAGTCTCCAATGTGTTTTTCACCTTCTTACCAATAAAAGACCTACTTTAAAGGTAAAGGAAAAAGAGAAGGAAAAGGGATTGAGATACATGTTCTTTCTCTGCTATCCTGAATTCCCCAGCTGGGGGGTACCCCAAATAGACATATGCTTCTATAATTGAAGACATTACAACTTGTTGGATTAGGGTGGGGAAAAGTTCAAGACATTATTGTTTGCAGATAATATTACATTTTGAAGATTTGGGTTCTGTAATTACTAAAGATATGTTGGTTTTTCCCGTTCTGATTTTATGTACTTTTATATATTTAGCTTGGGAGGAAGAGTTCTTGCTATTCCAAAATACAATGCAATAAGAGTATACCCATATGGGATCCAATTAGGAAACATCCTTTTTGTTCAATGAGTTGTAACTGTCAGATCTGCTTCTATGATTTTGCATTACAGAATGAAATGTAGACCCTTTTCTTAAATTATTTGTGCCATAAACAAAAATTGGGATAATCCATCTGTCATCTTATTTTTGTGTGTTTGTTTGTTCATTCAAATGGGTAGGTAGGCCCAATATAATTTGTTTAAATTTGGTTAGAAATAAAAAATAAATCTATCTTATATATATTGTAGTATTCAAATTTGCTTACATATGTTACTGTTGTGCCTTTGTATCTTTGTGTAGCAGAACTTGCAGTGTGGGGAGAGTGTAACTATCGAAGGCCAAGCATATACCATTTCTGCTGTAACTCATCGATACCAGCTCCGGAAGGGGAAGTACGAACCTTGTGAGAAGAGGCTAGATGTTTTATCTACAGGAAGATACATCTTGAACTTATATTTAGAGAATTTGCTAGAACAATCTTGAAATTTTACACCTTTTCTTGCTGATCCCTACATGCAATAATGCCTTGATCATGTCTAGCCACTTGGTAATTTTCTATTTTGAAAATTTGAGAGCTTTAGGATCCATAAAGAGAGAACAACAAAAATAGCTCCGAATCAGTACATATGCAGGGACTTAACTCAATCATCAAAACATGTACTATATTTCCTTGAAATGCAGGTGCTGTCATTGCTAACTCTTGGCGATAACTGATAACTATATTACTGAATACCAGTTCTTTTTTGTATTTATTAAGATTGAGAGAACAGTAAGAGTCGAATCTAGTGTCTTTCCCCATCCTATAATTGTTGGTTTATGTTTTATATATAATTAGATTCAAAATAACTTATTTAACTTTATATCATTAATCTTATCTTAAATTAAGTTATTGTATTCTAATTAAATACTATAAGGATAAAGTAGAAAAAAATGAATAAATATTATTTTAAAAATTTTAAATGATAATTAAAAATATAAATGAATGAATTTTTAAAATGACAGATAAAAAAACGAAGGAAATATATAATAGGAACTACAAATTGTAATATGCACAATTTTGTTAGTTGTTTTACATGAAAGTTCAACAGTAGATTCAATAACTCAATAGTAGGTTTTTAATATTAAAATTATATATTCTCTTGTTACATAGTAAACGTTTTATCTATTTTAATTTTTTTAATTCATTTATTATTTTAATTTTTCTTCACCTGTTTAATTCTTTCATATTTTATATCTCTTACTCTCTTTGTCTAAAAAAATAATTTCTTTTTTCTCGTTCATTTATAATTATAATCAACTTTTTTTTTATAGGACTTTTCAAAATATAAAAATTTTAGTGGGACTTAGAGATTTGAAAATTAAAATTTTGTAAATAATGAGATTTAGTATTAAATGAAATCTTATTGGTAATGAAAAATTTTATTAGTTTGTAAAATTAGCTTTAAAATATTAAGTAATAATTACTTCAATGATAATTATTTATTAATATAAATAAAGAGTATTTTTGAAAAATATAAAATGAAAATTATTATTTTAACTAAATTAACCATTTTTCTTAATTTATGTGAAAATAGAAGTATGCCTATTTTTTCGGACGGAGGGAATAATTATTATCTCTATTTTTAATATATATTTTAATGAGAATATTAACATATTTTTTTATAAGAGTATTATTATACTGTTAAGATAAAATGTAGTTTGAATTAGAAAATAAGATAATTAATTCGAGATATATATAAAAAAAAAATTAAAATATTTATTATGAAACGAACGAAATATATTTTTTATAACTATATACTTAATAAAAATATAATTATATATATACATGTTTATAAAATTTTATAATTTTTATATGTAATTATTAATTTAAAAATGAAAAATTTATTAACTAAATACATGTGAAAATATAAAAATTTAAAATTTTATAATATGATAGATTGAATCACGTGAAATCGTGTAGTTTAATGCGAGCAATTTGATTATTTGTTATTTTTTGTGTTGAATGAACATGGACTATATTGAAAAGTTTAATAAATTAAATTATTTAAATTGTGAATATCACAAATAAAATTAATAATAAATAAAAATATGAGATAAACTTTATAGTGTAATAATTAATATTAAAAAAAAATAGAAATTAATGTAGCTAATTTATACTACTTCTATCTAGAAAAAATAAATTCATTTTTTTTTCGTACGTCCTAAATTATAGGTTATTTTTTTTTAAATAATTAATTTATTAATTTACTAATATATTTATATTTAATATTTCACCACACCATATTTTTATCAATAATTAATTAATTAATTAATTTTATTAGACTAAACAATACATACATATTAGAAATATAAATGTTTAACTAAGAAATGATGCATATTAATTTTGGTAAAATATTCAATTTATTAGATTATTATTATTTTTTTTGGTTAAAATTTTATAAGTAATGAGACTTAATATTAAATAAAATTTTATTGATAAATAAAATTTTATTAATTTATAAAATTAATATTAAATAATAATTATTTTTAAGATAATTATTTAATATTATCTCCGTTCAAAAAAATATGATCATTTTCCTTTTTTGTTGGTCCGAAATTATAGTCTTTTTTTTTTAAATGTAATTGATATGTTAATTTACTAATATATATCTATTTAATATTTCATCATATCTTATTTTTACTAACAAATAATTAATTACATATTATATTAAACAACACATATATGTTAAAATTAAATGAAATTTTATTTGTAATGAAATTTTATTGGAAATTTGAAAGTTAAAATTTTGTAGGTGGTGAGATTTAATATTAAATGAAATTTTATTGATTTGTATAATTAATGTTAAAAAATTAAATAATAATTATTTTTAAAATAATTATTTATTAATATAAATGAAGAGTATTTGTGAAAAATATAAAGTAAAAGTTATTATTTTAAGTAAAATAATCATTTTTCTTAATATGTGTGGAAATAAAAGTAAATGTTTTTTTTTTTTTTAGAAAGATAATAATATAAATAAAAAGTATTTATAAAAAATATAAAATAAAAATTATTATTTTAATGAAATTAATATTTTTTTTAATTTGTATTATAATAAAAATAGCTCTATTTGTTTGGAAAGGAAGGATTACGAGTAACTGTGTCAGAAAGGATCCAAGCCTGGATGTGAGTGTTGTACTCTAAATTATCATTTATGCCTAAAAGAGAATGATATGGTACAATGCACTCTGGAAATGATGGTTCCAAAACATGCTTATGTGATTGGTAACATTGGTCCCACAACTTTGGGCACATTGTCTCTCGACCCACCCTACTCATTATACGTGTCACAATCTAAACCCTTTATAACAAATCCTCCTTTGGCCCCACTAGAAATCTTCCTCTTCTCTTATCAACGGCTACAATTGTTCAATCACATCAATATCCAATAAAAAATCTCCTTTCCGACACCGTTTGATCAGAATAATATTTTAAGGTCAAGAGTGGTAGTTAGTAGGACCCATTTCGGACTACTCAACTACCATATATGCCTACCTACCGTCTGCCCTACAATCTCTACTGGTTCCCACAAAAACATGTTCCTTGGCGGGGTGGTGGGACCATCCAGCGTGACAGGATGGTCCCCACATGTCTTGATGGGCCGTAGCAAAAAATTAGGCCAATAAAGTGTGACTGGGGCGCCCATAATGAAAAGACTATTTTATCCTTGAAGATATTAATTAATATTAATGTTAATTAATTATTAGTTGAGAAAAGTAAGGACGTTTGGCAAGCAGTTAATGTCATTAATCATTGGCCGGAGTGCGCTTAGTTAACTTTACTTTAGGTATCATGCGCCGGAGCATGGCAGCTGGCCACGTGCTTTTGTTGCGGAGTTCACTGGCATGCATGTGAGTGAGACCTCCTGCCTTCCTCTAATAAGGTTAATACTTAATTAATAGAGTATTAATATTGGTGTGGTTAATTAAATTAAACCCATGTGATTACTAATAATGACAGGAGTGTTAAACACTAAACTACATGGAAATCTAAATCCTAAATATTTTGCTATTGCCAATGCAAGTGCATAGATAGCTTTTATATATATATATACATATATATATATATATTCTCTCCATTTTTTTTTTTATTTGTCATTTAAGAATTTATACATATATTAAGAAACTTATTAATTAGATTCAAAATAATTTATTTAATCTTATATCATTTGATTTTATTTTAAATTAAATTATTATATTTTAATTAAATGCTATAAGGATAAAATAGAAAAAAAATTAATAAATATTACTTTAAAAATTTAAAATAACAATTAAAAATAAAAATGAATAAATTTCTAAAATGATAAATAAAAAAAAAACGGAGGAAGTATATTTCTTGTTTTACCATTAATTTAAAAGAATATTCATTCAAATGATTTACAAAATATTGTTATGCTAGCTATACTTCTTTCTTATTTAGAAATAAGTTTATGTATTCTTAAATTTTTAAATATTTTTATATGTGTTTAATTTATATATATATATTATTCTTATGATAAATATTTACTTTAATTATATTATAAAATAATTAATTTTATTATTATATAGAAACACACTATTTTTTAATTTTTAGAAATATAGTCAAATATATTATTTTTATCAATAAATTTACTATATTTTATATTAAAAATAAATTTTTATTTAAATATCATTATTTTATTTTAAAAATTATTATAAAAAAATTATTTCACTTTTACAACTGAGTTTTACTATTTTTAAAAAATTATTAATTGAAATAAGCAAAACTCGTAATATGGAGGTGTCGAACTTTTTTTATACATTTATTATGTTTGGATAAAAATAGTTAAAATTTATTTATAATATAAAGGGTTAAAATTAACATTTTAAAAAATAATAATAATTAACTTATAATTAAATATTAAATACTCTAAAAAAATAATGAAAGTACAAGAAGAATTTGGAGATGTGGAATATGAGTATCTTCAACAGGCTCTTCAAATTTATAAATATCTTTATTTTAAAGAGTCAATAATAATTTATAAACTTCAATAGGTTATTTAATTTGAAAAAATAAAATACTGAGTGGAACTTGATTCTCCATATGTGGAGAGCCAAAATCAACTCTCAACATAAAACTTTTAATATGTATATTAAATATTCTACAATTTTCAAAATAAAATAATTACTTATTATTTTTATTTTTATTTTTTTATATATATTAAAAATATAATTGCAGGTAATATACGTTCTTCCTTTATGACAAATTCTTTTATTTTCTTCCCAAATCATGAACTCTCAAAATAATCTAAATGTAGATTTTGATTGCAATAAAAATTTCCAATTTTCTACCCAAATTCCAGTATTTAATAATATATCTTCTTTCATGGACACCCAAGAATTCCAAATATCTTTTTCACCGGAATCAAACTCTAAAAAATCAAGAGGCGATAATTTTAGTACAGAGGAAGATATTCTCATCGTGTCGGCATAACTCAATATTAGTTTATATGCAATTCAAGGAAATGAACAAAAACATAAGGCTTATTAGACTCGATTGTGAAAAAATTTTCACAAATATAAAAAATTTACTTCAAAACCGTCACAAGTTCTTTGATAAATCGGTGGTCGACGATCCAATTAGCCACAAACAAATTCTGTGGATATTATGCACAGATTGAAGCTAGGAATCAAAGTGTGATTAATGAGTAAGATAAAGTCAGCTATATATACAAATCAAGCATATAAATTATTTTCTTACCTTAAAATTAAATTATTCCTTTTGTATTTATATCAACGTATATATATAAATAAATGACTATATACTATAATATAAATATAAATATAATGATTTTTAAGGTAAGAAATCAATTTTTTTGAGAATATATATATATATATCTTTGGTAATAAATCAAACACAAAAATTATTTTCTTACCTTAAAAATCAATTATATATATATATATTCAATATGGTGCTATTTAGAATTTTCATTACAGTTGCAGTTAGTAATATTATCAAATATGTAATCCAAACAAATATTTTTGTAATATAAATATAAGAGAGGTTGATTTTTAAGGTAATAAATTAATTTCTTAAATATGATAATGTTGATAATTAATTTTGTGGTGTAATTGGGTGTCTGATAGTATTATTGAAATATAATAACAGATGAATTTAATGATTGATTTGGTGATTATTTACAAGTTATGTAATATAAAATATAAATCAATGTAAATTTCTAAGGTAATAAATCAATCTATTGAATATAATAATGTTGATAACTAATTGTGTACCTTAAGTTTAGTTGTTTGGGTGCTTCATAGTTCTATTATAATTTTATTATATATCAATTATTTCAATTTTTTTATTATTTTTCATTTTTTCATTTTGTAGATTGCTCATGCAAAATTATTATACCAAAAGTTGAATGAAAGTAAACCCCCTTTCCAATTTGAGTATTATTGGAATATATTAAGATTCCAACCAAAATGATTAGAGGACTGCCAAAAGAAAAAGTCGGTAAAAAGTAAACATAGAGGCTCTTTTCCAAATTTCTCATCTGCTCCAACTTCAGGGTATGTGGAACTTGGTGATGACAACATTTCTAATTTTAATTTTGTGGATCTAGAGAGACCACCTAGGAGGAAGGTTGAAAAAGATAGAAAAAAAAAAAGAAAAAATAAAGATCTTGAAAATGCGTCTTCAAATTTATATGTGACCATGTTACAAGAAATGAAAGAAGAAAAAAAAAACAGTTTAATGAAAAGAGGATAGAAATGTTTGAAAGAACATATGCATAATAATAAGAAAGGTTGGCTTATGAATAAGAAAAGCTTGAGTTGGAACAAATGAAAGAGGGTGAAAGGATCATGTTGATAGATACAAATAGAATGTCAACAATACTTGCAAATTTTTACATTCAATGTCAAATGGATATTATAGCAAAAAGATCCAATAACAATAGAATTTAGTTTATGTTTTATTAAATGTGGGTTGTTTATAAATTATGAAACTTGTATGTTTTCTATATATGTGATTAAGTTTGAATACCATTTTTATCATTTTTATATTTAAATTATTTTTGTCTACATATGTTCTTAATATTGAAAACCATTCTCTTTGTTTTAGGAGGCAAAGGCAAATGAATCAACTTTTTTATTTCATTTTGAGTCATATAAGTAAGGATATTTATCTTCACTTGTAAAACTAAAAATCATAAACTGCTTAAAAAATTAGATACCACATAATTTAGATAGTAAAATTTGAATAAAGAAACATATATAAATGGATCATATAGAAAAGTTACAATATAATATTGTTTATCTACAAATTTTGAGTTCCAAGCATTTTTCATATATGTTTTATAAGGTCTTGCTAGAGTTGAGAATGAATATCTCTATCTTTAATATGGTGATGACGTTGAATAAATTCCATAAGCTCTGCTGTGTGCTCATGCGAAACTGATACATTTGTATGGATATTAGATCCTTCATAGTTAAAATCTAAATTTTTAATATGTCGTTCATCTTCAACCATCATATTGTGCAATATAATACAAGCTTTCATGATATCTTTTAGAGTTTTATGATGCCAAAAATATGTCGGACTATACACAATTGCAAATCGTGATTGTAGTACTCCAAATGCTCGTTCAACATCTTTTCTTGTTGATTATTGAGCTGCAGCATATTATTTATGTTTGTTACTTTGTGGATATGAAATCGTCTTCACAAACGTTGCCCATGAGGGGTATATGCCATCATCAAGGTAGTAGCCCATTTCATATTCATGGCCATTGATCGAGTAATTAGCTGGTGGAGCACGTCCTTCGATAAGATCTGCAAATAAAAAAGATCGTTTTGAAACATTTATGTCATTATGTGATCCAGGTAATCCAAAAAATGAATGTCATATTCAAAAATCATAAGAAGCTATAGCCTCAAGAACTATAGTTGGTTCATGAACATGACCAACATACATTCCTTTCCATGCCACTGGATAGTTTTTCCATTTCCAATGCATGCAATCAATACTCCCCAACATTCTAGGAAATTCACGACTTTCGCCTTCTTTTAGCAACCTAGCTATATCCTCTTTATTTGGTGACCTCAAATATTTATTTGAAAAAATTGAAATCACAGCCTTAACAAATCTTTTTAAGCTCTCAATTGCAGTACTTTCACCAATTCTTACATATTCATTAACAAAATCTGCAGCAACTCTATATGCAAGTATCCTCATTGCAGTAGTAATTTTTTGGAGAGAAGATAAACCATCAATCCCAATAGCATTTTTTTTAGACAAAATAGGAATCATGAGCTTCTGCAGCACATTGAATACGAAGAAAAAGTGATTGATTCATTTGAAACCTTCTTCGAAATAAATTTGGAGAATATACGGGATTTTATCCAAAGTAGTCATGAAGAAGTTTATGGTGACCATGAACTCTATCACGCCATATATATGCATGACCTTGAATTGAACCACGGTGAAAGGTTATTTTTCTTCTTTTATTGATCAAATCTCTTATAGAAGCCATTGTTATCTCCAATTCATCATCTGAATCACAATCATCAAGAATTAAATTGATTAATTGAGTATTGCATAATTTAAAAGGATAGTAGTTGAATTTTAAAGTAAAAAAAAAATAAGACATATATTAGTGTAGGGATATATGAAGTACTGTCAGGTTTTATATTAAAAAAAAAAGAAGAAACTTTCAAATAAAATGGA
Organism: Aleurites moluccanus; assembly: GCA_948193065.1. Taxonomy (NCBI): domain Eukaryota; kingdom Viridiplantae; phylum Streptophyta; class Magnoliopsida; order Malpighiales; family Euphorbiaceae; genus Aleurites; species Aleurites moluccanus. The sequence continues at coordinate 27,782 of CANXYC010787272.1, read as the reverse complement.
GGGAATAAAAAAATTAGAGAAAAATTATGGATAAAAACATTTGAGATAAAACTTAAATGAAAAACCATATGCTCTACATACTAACAGAAAAAATGAGGAAAAAATTTTGCTGGGAATTGGTAAATAAAAATGGAGGGAAAAATAATTAAAGAGAGAGGAAAATATTAAATTATGATTATTTATTGAAAAATTAATTTTGAAGAGTCATTATATAGAGCTCTATTGGAATTTTAAAAAAAAAATGACTCTTTATTTTATAAAAATATATAAAATACTCTTTATTTTAAATATTATATTTTTTAAAATAAAGAATTGCATTACCCTATAAAAATAATAATAAAGTTTAGTGCTCATAAAGGAGAAAATGTAAATCATCTACTAATTTAGTGCCCCAGAACCTTAAAAGCAATATGGTTCCCAATTGAGAGACAAGCTTTGAGAAGTTTAACAATGATGATGACATTTAAACTCTACCACTTAGCTTATTTATTTTTATTTAATATATATGTATACACACATATATTTATATTTGAAAGAAATTATTTTTAAACGAATCTAATAGTAAGAATAAAAATACTTTATATGAGTATTAATCTTTTATATATTTTATCATTAATATTTAATGTATCCATAACTAATTATAAAATTAATTTTAATAATACTTAAATAATTAAAACTCTTAATTATAGGTTATTCTTATTCTTATCATCTTATAGTATGAAAATCAGTATTAAACTAATTATAATATTAAATTAATTATTATAATTGGTATTTGATATCCCGATACTCTAAAATGATCTCAAACATTTGCTAAAAGAATTATATATTTTTATGGAAAAAGACATAAGAACTCTCATAAAATAAATTAAAAAAAAAAATAGATATAAAATATATGAATTTATTAAAATAACTAAACAAATGAATGGAAAAAGATGATTAGAATAATTATCGATTGATAAGAAAAGGATGATGATGGAGAAAATTGAGAGGCAACTATATATACTTTTAATTTGTAATTTTAAAATATTAATATTTAATAAAATAAAAACTAATATCTAAATTTTTTTTTTAAATATAATAAAATTTTTCATTATTATTATAATTATGATTTATTTATTTAATGTGACTAATGAACTAATTATTTGAAAATGTGCTTCATACTATAATATCATTTCAATATCAAAATTTATGTCTAATTATTTCAACCAACAAAATTTTATTCCATTAATTTGTTCTCTTTTATGAATAAAATTGACATTTAACCAACACATATAGGATAATAAAAAACCTCCACTTAATGCTATATTAGACCCAATATTGAAGTTTCCTTTTTTTCTTAAATGATGAAATAAAAATAATAAAGAATTGGTGTAAAAGCTAGAGACCAATATTAATATCAAAAATAAAGGAAAAAGAAACAAAATAATAAAAGAGCCATTTAGTAAATAGCCATGAATGGTGGGGGCACTTTACATATAATGAGTGAGGTGGCCCAATCTATGTCCACTTAATTAGTAAAAAAATTTAGAAACATAATAATTTTCTTTAGAAAAAAAAAATCAATTAGCTTTTGAGGAAGTGATGCTCAAATTATTTATAAAAGTGAAATGTTTCAAGTTTGAATTTTTTTTATTGTTAGAGTTAAATTTATTTTATGAGTTGATTTTTAACTTAAAAAATATTAAATTTTTAAATATTAAAAAGATTTATTTTATAATTTTTTTTATTAATAATGATATTATGATATGATATATAAATATATATAATTACTAATCAAAATTAGATATTAAAAAAAATATAAAAAAATATAAAAATATATTTTTATTCACGTAAAAATAAATTTATGTATAATTAAAATGAGAACGAATCAATGTGAATTTATGCATTTATTTGAATTGGAGTTTAATGTTTTTAGTTATATCTAATAATTTATTAAAAAAATAAAAAGTTAAAGGCAAGGAAAAACAATTAATCCAAAAACAATACTGTTATTATCTAAATCTTTGCTTGTGAAAATGGCTTTGATTTTCCCTAATTACTAAATGAATAAATTTGATTCATAAAACGACGAAAAAATTAACAGAAATAGAATAAAAAAATTAGAATAGAAAAAAGTTATTTATAATTATTCTCTTTGTTTCTTTATTGGTTATTGCTTTCTTTCTTTTCTTTCTTTGGTTGTTGTTTGGATCGGATCTGAAGAAGGGCTGAAAAATTCAGGGTGGAAACAGAAAGACCACAAAACTAACAAACAACAACACCTTCACAAAGTTATTTCACTTTTTCTTTCTTTTTTAGGTGTGGTTTTTGGCCTTTTGGGTTGACTGTTTATGAGTTATGACTCATTTTTATTAATTAGTTGTTTTTTTCCGAGTCATGAAAGATTGCTTCCTCTGCATTTTCTTCTTTCTTGTTTAATCAGGTATTTAGTTCTTTTACTTCTTTTCTTTAATGGGTATCTTCTAATTTGCTTTTTTCTTTTTAACTCTTCTAATTACTTGCTTTAATAACTGTTAACAAAACAAACTTGCTTGTATTAGAATTCTTACTAAGCTGCTGCTGCTGCTTCTTCTTCTTCCATTTTTTTTAAATATATATAAATGAATAATTTGATCATTTCACTTTCTAGAAGAAGTTTTTTGGGCTGCTGAGCAGGCCAGTCGTTTATATTATTCATTTGAGCAATTGGGTTATTGAGGAATAAGTTGTTTATGGTTGTTTCTGATCGGGGAAAGCAATGCAAATTTCTGGATTTTAATGGGATTTGAGAAATCCTGGTCTTTTCAATGCTTAAAGGGTTGGATTTTGGCATTTATTCAATTGTATTTAACGTAACGGTTCATATATGTGGATCCATGTATATCATGATTTCTACTGCAATGACATCTTGTCATATCCGTTATGTTTGGAGTTTTCTTTATTAGTATTTTGATGAGTTGGTAATGCATCTGCGGATTCTACGAATTATTGTTTCTCTTGTTTAAATAAAATTACCAGGATCATCCATCTCTATTAGTCTAGGCCTAGTTATTGTAACAGCTCCTTGATTTTAGATATAAAGATGATATATTTTGAAGGTTCTGTCATTAATGGCTTGGTTGGTTTTCATTCATAGCTCCATTTCTAAAGATTGTTATGCTTGATTGTATTTTGCTCTGATAGTGCTGGTGTGAAGTTGCTTAATGGAGTCATTTGGTAATGGAATTGATCCTTCATCGAAGACTCAGAGTTCAAGTTCTACAATAGGGAATAATTCTCCATCCACATCTGTGGCTCCTCACCCTTCTTCGCCTCCTTCTGCAAAACAATCTAGATATGAAGGAACTTCTACTAATTCCTATGCCGGAATTCATCAGAAGCATCTTAATGGTTCTATGGCAAATCAGAAATATTCCTACATAACAGTGAATGATCCTATGCAGCGTGAAGAATTGCCCAATATGGCCAAACACTTCTATAGTCCTCATAAGAATAAATCTGAATTTGTTGGCTCAATTGAAGTTCTTAATCAATCAGCAGAAAGTTATCCTGAGAACAAGGTTTTAATGGTAGAAGCCAAATCTTTTAACAAACATCCTATTGATGAGCCAGAGAGTTCTAATTCAAGCGGCTCACTTGAATCAGAAAATATTGTCTCAGGTACACGTGAAGGAGATATAGGGATAATGAACAACCACGCTGCATCTCATTCAGCCATAAGCTTTTCTTCTAGTCCTTCAAACTACACTGCCACTCTGTATGCAGAAGCAAAACAAAGTTTCACCAACACGGAAGTTAGTGAAGAAGGAAGCTCAATTGAGAAACCCAGTGAAAGTGGCGATATAAGTAACTCCTATGATATGGAGAGCAGGAAGACAAGTATCTATAGAGGCAGCACAGATAGTGATGTTAGTGATGAAAGCAGCTCCAGTAGTTTAACTGGTGCCTTGTACAAGCCACACAAAGCAAATGATATAAGATGGGAAGCAATTCAAGTTGTCCGATCTCGTGAGGGAGCATTGGGTTTGCATCACTTTAAATTGTTGAGGAGACTGGGATGTGGAGATATTGGCAGTGTTTATCTATCAGAGTTGACTGGTACAAGAACTTATTTTGCAATGAAAGTTATGGATAAAGCAGCTCTAGCAACTCGGAAGAAGCTTCCAAGGGTTCAAACTGAAAGAGAGATATTGCAATCCCTGGATCATCCGTTTTTACCCACTCTGTATACACATTTTGAGACAGAAAAGTTCTCTTGCTTGGTGATGGAGTTCTGCCCTGGAGGAGACCTGCATGCACTCCGGCAAAGGCAACCCGGGAAGTACTTTCCAGAGCATGCTGCCAGGTTAGGAACCCTTTCCTCTTTTCTCTTGCTCTTTTTTTTTTGTTGACTATAAAGTTTACAAGTAATATTATTTTTTGCCAAAGGAAATTTTGAGAATTGAGCTTCTTTTTCTCCTTGTTTTCTTTTCATTTTCATTTTTTCAAATTTTAGGTTCTATATTTGGGAAGCGAGATGAACACATCTAAATAGCTAGCTGGTGCTTATCATTTGAATTCTCGAATCTAATAAGCGAAATAGGGTTATCAAGCTCTGAAATATAGCCCGTCATAAATCCTATCTATCCATGAAGTTTCATTTTTGCATAGAAATTCTTGTTTCTGCAACAGAACAAGGTCCCATATTATGATAAGTTTTTCTGCTTTGACTATGTTGTCACTATAAGCATTGCTCCTTAGGTAATTGAATGGTCTTTCTTCTAAGTTTTAGCATACCTTTTCAGTTGTCCACATTAACCTCTATGTTTCAACTGGTGTCAACTTAGCTTTGACATCTATCTGATTCTGCTGTCCCTGCCTTCAATAATATATGATTTCTGTTTTCTCGGGTATTGCAATGTTTCAAAAAATTATAACTAATACAAGTTGTATTTCTATTTTGATAATTGTGTTCCAAGCTCCTCCTGTTAAGTTTTATTGTTATTATAATGATGAAAAGAAAAGAAGTTTTGATTGTTTTCATGGATCTATTACCTTGAATTGGCAACTCAGAATGGAGAAAATGAGGAATTCAAATAAGGACATTTTGAAAAAGAGTTTTTTCTTTACTAGATAGGCATAAATAAATCATGCTGGTGAGGGGTGAGTAAAATAACTATGAGGATGCCCTTTTGCTAATAAATATTAATATTACTGTTATGCTGCAGTTCTTTGGATCATTAGTTACTCATACTTTTAGTCCATTGATTTTTGTTGTCATTTTGCAGATTTTATGTTGCGGAAGTTCTCCTTGCTTTGGAGTATTTGCACATGCTCGGGATCATTTATAGAGACCTTAAACCAGAGAATGTTTTGGTGAGGGAGGATGGGCATATAATGCTTTCAGATTTTGACCTCTCTCTAAGATGTGCTGTCTGTCCAACTCTGGTTAAATCATCACATTTAACCTTGGAGTCAAAGAATTCAGCATATTGTGCGCAGCCTGCTTGTATTGAGCCAACTTGTGTAATGCAGCCGGATTGCATCCAACCAGCATGTTTTGGACCACGTTTCTTCTCAAGCAAGTCCAAGAAAAACAAAAAGGCAAAGGCAAAGAATGAGATGAATCATCAAGTAAGCCCTCTCCCTGAGCTGATTGCCGAACCCACAAATGCTCGATCAATGTCCTTTGTAGGTACACACGAGTACTTGGCACCTGAAATAATTAAAGGCGAAGGGCATGGTAGTGCTGTAGATTGGTGGACATTTGGGATCTTCCTTTATGAGCTTTTGTTTGGTAAAACTCCCTTCAAGGGGGCAGGAAATCGGGCTACATTGTTTAATGTAATTGGCCAGCCACTAAGGTTTCCAGAATCACCTCCTGTGAGTTTTGCTGCCAGGGATTTGATAAGAGGTTTACTTATTAAAGAACCACAACACCGTCTCGCCTATAGGCGTGGAGCTACTGAAATAAAACAACATACATTTTTTCAGAGTGTGAATTGGGCACTCATTCGATGCTCGAATCCCCCACTGGTGCCAAAGCAAGCTATGATGGATATTCTTATGAGATGTGATGTGCAAAAAGCACCCACAGCAGGGAATGTGCCTGGTGTAGATGTGAAGCCTTCAGGTAATTATCTAGAGATTGATTTCTTTTGATTTCTGTGATTGGTTTCCTTCTTCAGACCAGCAGCTTTCTATAGCCTCACTCATGATTGATTCTTCTTCAATTGCAAAGGGATACAAAGGCATTGCTCCCATGATAGGTACTTGTAAGTTTTATGATAAACACCACTTGAGAAAATGCAATTGCTATTAACTGAGGAAAATGAAATTGCTGCCATTTCATTTCTATATACTTATTTCCAGTCAATGTATAGTTTCTTAACATCCATAAGCTTTGATTTTATCTTATTATTACTATTTTTTTTTAATTGAGTTGGGTTTATATAAATTAATATCGTTGGAATTCATCAATTTTATTAATTAAAAGAGATATTAATTAATCAAATATTAATTTAGCCTATTAATTTAAGTTGAGACTATAAAATATTATCATTATTAATTTTTTAAATATTAATTTTTAGAGATTTTACTGTATATTGTGTAGAAAAAATCCTATCTCAGACTATATTTTGAGACTTATAAGTAATTGAAATTTAAATATTTTAAAATTGTGAAAAATTTTATACTTTTACAAATTTTTATATTTTTATTACAATCAGGATGCTAAAAAATCATTGAATATCAACTCAAGCTGAAATTATCAGTTCAAAAAGGACAAAAAAAAAAAAAATGAAACCATCATTATTATTGAGGTATAAGAGAGAAATTTATGGATTACAAGTAAGTATGGCCGATGTTTTCAGAATTGAATTAGTTAAAGAATCAAAAGGTAGAAAATTAGAAGTTGAATTAGTTTCCATATTTTCTGAATTGGATATTGAATTGGTTAAAGAATCAAAAGCAATTAGTTTCCATATTCATTGGATTAATTAAAGAATTGGTCAAAGTAAAAGTTAAATGATTAGAAATTTAATTAGATCGAATTGATTAAATTTAAAAAAATTAATATATATATATATATATATATATATATATATATATATATATATATATTATTAAAAATTTAAACATTTTAAAAAAATTTAAAAAAATATAATCTGCTCAAATCGAAAAAATCACTTTGATTTAATTAATTTACTGTTTAACTTGTTTGTTTATTGATTTTTTAATTTTTTTTAAGGATAAATAAATAAGATTAGTTGTATATTTTTAATTTTTTTTAATTCTGATTTGATTTTTACTGGTTTGCCCAAAGCTTAAGGCTCACAAACCATTGTTTTCGTAAGAGCATATGTCAGCAATGAGAGATTTTTCCACACGACATTTATTGCGACTGAAAAAAAAAATTAAAAATCAGGTTGCTTATAAATGTAGTTTTCTTTTATTTATAAGCAATATTTTGCTGCATGATTATTATTTATTAAAAAAATTATTATTTATTACTCTTTCAAAATTAGTAACAAGTTAATTTACTTAAACAAAATAAATGGATGAAATTAAGCTACTAATAAATACAATAAAGTTGACCATGATGCTTTAGTTTATAATTCTTATACAAGGCAATAAATATTGAATTGCTCCTCTTCCTTCAAATGAGAATAAGATATAAAACTTTGGTCTCATAAAATTATTATTAATTATTTTTAATAAAATAAAATAATTTTTTATTTAAATAAATATAATTATTTTAAAAAAATTTAATTTATAATTTTATAAATACTACTTAACAATTATTTAAAATCTAACGACTATCATTGAAATAAAAAATAATCAAATGAGTTTATATAAGGGTATTTATTTTCTTGATTTTTAAAATTTTTAATATGAAATTAATATTTAGTCCTTAAAATTTATAAAATTAATAAAATAATTTTTTTATTTTAAAAAATTAACTTTTAAGTCTTTAATAAAATACTATTTAATCCTATTTTCTTTTTTTTTTTACCTCTTTAATTTTAATTTTTTTAAGATAAATTATTATTTAATTTCTAAAATTTATTAAAATTAATAAAATAATCCTTTTATTTTGAAAAATTAATTATTTAATCTATAATAAAATATTATTTAATCATATTTTTTTTTTATTTTTTCTTTTTCCTTTATTTTCTTTATTTTTTATTTTATTTTCTTTTTCAATTTTCTTATTTTTTAATCATATTATAACAATTTTTGATTATTTATAATTAAATTTTATATTTATTTGATACTTTTTATTATTTTTATATTTTTAAATAAATTTATTTTATTATCATAACGTCTCTTTCTAAAATTTTTATATATTTTTTAAATGTAAAAAGGTATTTCATTTCTTAAAATCTTGTCACTGTTAAAAAAAATATATATATATAATTACATGAGCTTTTAAAGAGTTTGATTATTAAATTAAAAATTAAAAATAAAATTTCACAATTGAAATTTTCGTAATTACTTAAACATGAAATTGACAACTTAAAAAATTGAGAAAAAGAAAAAAAAAACTGTTTTGAGAGCCAAAGCCAATTATTAAAAAAAGAGCCAAACGCTTTGTCACTTAAAATACCAATACGCTAAAGTGAATTTCTTTAATTTAATTTGTTTTAGACATGGTTACTCGTTGGATCGAATCAAAAAATTAAAAATTTTATTGATCAGTTTTTTTTCTATTTTTAAAGGATTAAATAAAAAATCAATGAATCAAACTAATTTTTTCTATTTAAATGGGTCTTTTTTTATTTTATTTTTTTTTATAAAACGATGTCGTTTTTATCCAATAAATTTAGTTAAAAAAAATTAAAAAAATTTTAATAATTTCGTTTTAATTTTATTAAACGCCAAAATTTATCCTGACGCTAAAATCATGATATTATTACATGTTACCTTATTGTGTGAATAAATTTTGAGCAAGTAAATCTCTTATTATATATATATAACTTTTGATTTAATGGATTGAATTGATATTATAAAAAATATAATTTTATATAAATTATTAATTTAATTATAATTATATTATATTTATTTTCATCATATATATATATATTAAATATTAAATTATATTTACATATATATATATATATATATATATATTGATTTTTTTTTTTATTTAACTGATTCGATTTCGATTAAATCTCTGACATTTTAATTTTCTATTTTTATCGATTTTTTAATAAGTCTGATTCTAAAAATATTAATTTTAGATCATCAAATTAAAAATTCAAACACCTTATAGAAAAAAAAAAAAAAAAGGAATTATGAATTCAGACTCAGGCTTGAGTCATCTATGCTCTTAATGCTAAAAGAAAATCTAAGCGGTTGTATTAAATTTATGGAGTTATAAATTTAAATTTTAAATAAATTATAATTGATAAATAAAAAAATTAACCCATTGTATTACAAACAAGAAAGTAATTCTTTTTAACACCAATTTTCTCCCTCTTCCTAAATAATAACAATCACAAACAAAATTTTCTTTGACAAAAAATCTGTTGCTGCTCAGAAATGATGTAAGATACCCCTAAAGAAAGTTGACTTTTTAACAATTAGTCATCAGGGTTACTGTTTTTAACTATTAAAATCTGAAGGCCTAACCAGAACACGCCATTTCATCAAATTAGCAGCAAGCTGGACTGGTACTGTGATACAATTTATCTGTTTGGACGTTTACGGAAACCACTTGTGACCCTAATATTGTTCCTTAGCTTTCAGTGACAAATGAAAAAAAATAAAAAAATTGAAGGGTAAAATTCAGGGGCTAAATGTATGATTAGTATAAAAATGCGATTGTCAAATTGCCAATCGATAAAAACAGCTTATATCTGCTTATGAAATTTACCGATTAAAGAGAAATTTTATCATAATCGGAGTTTTTAGTTGGCCAACCAAACATTATAAATTTTCTCAATTGACGACGTGCATATTAATAATCGATAATTAAAAGTATTTAATTAGCCAACCAAACAGCTAAATCCATCAGCTACTTTCCGCTCGCTTCCTTCTTCACGCTCTAAGGCAGATGGGAATTGCAATTCCCATAATTACTAATACTAATTGCCTGTTACACAGGTCTGGGTCGACCTAGACCTTGGAAATTCGGATTCGGGTTTGAATTTAGTTGAAAGTAATCCAAGTTATCTCTTAAATTTAATTTTGGAATGTATCTAATTGAATCGGTGTTTTTTTTTTTTTAAATTATAAAGAAAATTCGACCGAAAATTTGAAAATTTTTTAAGACAATTTTATTATATTTGATTAAATCTCAACCGAAGTAAAACTAATAAATTTAAATTTCAATTGGCAAAATTTAAATTTGAATCATATTCAAATCCAACTTTAATCAAACTCAATAATAACTAATATTTGCTAGAAAATATACTCTAATTTAACAATCGAATTTTCAAACACCCATTATATATATCATTAAATCAATATTAATTCTAGGGGTAAGAAAAAAAAAAAAAACTGAAAATTAAATCAGATCAAACTTAATATAATCAGATCAATTTAGTTTGATTTAAAACTAATTTAATTTAATTATTTTTTGAAATTTTAATTAATTTCATTCCGTTTGATTTAAAAAAAATCAAACTGATCAATATATATATATTTATTTTATTTAAAAAATTGAAATAATCAAATAACATAATTAAAATATATGAGTTTAATTTATTTTAATATGAAAAATTATTAATTCAATTTAATTTAATTAAAATATAATTTAATATAAATTTTTAAAATTATAATTTAATTTATTTAATTTTTAAAAATTCTATTTAAATCAAATCGAATCAATAGATTCCTAACCTCTAACTCTATTTGAGCCTGCATTTATTAAATTTTAAACATTAATAATTATAACTTTTTTAAGAGGTTCTAGACTTTAGTACTATTTTGGTCAAAAGGCGCTACTAGTATGAATTTTGTCCTTGGCCTCTCTCAATTGAAATTTAGCTATACAGTTATAGGCCTAACTTAAGTCAGATTATAAAAATAATTTTTCAGACAGAAAAAAATTAATTTTTTAAAAATAATATTTTTAAAAATAATTAATTATATATTTATATTTAGTAAAATATAATTTAAAAATTATTTATAAATTTATAAAAATATTTTTATTTACTAATTTTATAAAATTAATTATGTATTTAATGTAAAATTTAAATATTTTAATTTTTAATTTATTTAAATAATTAAATTTTAACTATTCTGATAATTATTTTTATTAATTTTAATATTTTTTAAATATTAAAATTAAAATTAATTTTTTATCTAAAAAAATTACTTTTTTCTTTTCAACATCCCTGTCAAACGGTGACATAGTCTATGAAACCTCGTGTAAGCAGCACGTGGCCCTATGCTCTATTGTCTAACAAACTTTCAACTCTCCCCCACACCAAAACCAAACTACTTTCCATTTCTACCACATTCGCGTGCTCCTCACGCTCCACTCGCGCTTTTATCTTTCTCCGCAATCCCAGGGGCCCAGTTCTAAAATCTACAAACCCAAAACGACCGATGCGCATTGCGCACGCTGCTCGCTTTCTCGGATCCTTGGCTCTCCATTTCCCTTCTTCGAAGAGATTTCTCTCGTTTCACTCTGTTTCTCCATTTCAGAAACCACGAAGAACCCTAGCTCTTACCAGAAGACTTGGAATAAGCTTAGTTCCGTTTTCAATGGCGGATTCAGATAATCTTTCACTGGCAATCTCCGCTGACGAAGACTCCAAGTTTGGCTTCACTCGACCTGAGATGTACCAGAGTAATCTTGCTGGTACTGTGGATCAGTATGATCGACATGTGTTTCTCTGCTTCAAAAGTCCTGATGCGTGGCTACCACGTGTCGAGGACTCCGAGACTGATCTTCTTCCTAAGCTTTTCTCCTCCTCTCTCAAAGCTCGTAAAAACGATATTGTCGTTAAGGTAGTAGTAATCATGATTAGGTTTGGTTTTCAACTTTTTTTAGCGATTGATTACATTTTTTGCTTTTTGTAGACGAAGGTAACAATATGCGAGGGACGCGAGGGGACCGAGTTTGAGAACGGAGATGTGTTGATATTTCCTGATATGATAAAATACAAGTGAGTTTTGAGATTGAGATTGTGCTGATTTTCATTGAATCGTTAGATTTTAAACTAGGAAGGTTAGGTTTCTATTATTGGTCTTTTATCTTTCTTGAGTTTGAGATTATACTATTTTTTTTTTTCCTTTTCTTGAAATGTTTGACATGAAGATTTATCGGAAGTGCGATTTTGAATTTTGGAGTAGTGAAATTTAAGATCAAAGATATCTTGTATTGATGCCTTTAACGTGATTCTGATTAAGATGGCTGATTTTTTACTTTTATACTTAGATATGCGGCGTTTTGGGCTTAATGAGTTTCAGATGTTAATAATTTTAGAATTAGCATAATTTGAGATTCTGGGGATTTGGTGGGAATAATTAGAAACTAAAAAATTTTATGAGTATGTGTATTGACCTTTTTATTTTTCTTGTTATGCAAATTATTTAGAAATGGGTTTTACATTTTTACAAATTTATGTTTCTGTTGTGGGTCAACAGTTGTTTTAACTTCTTAGTTATTAAAATTAAGTCGATTAGCATGAGATGATGTGATTGTAATGCTTTCAAGAAAATAAAATGTCAAAGAATCACAAGGATTTTTTGGTGTCTCTTTTCTTTGAGTTTCATCTAATGTGTCATTTTGGAGTTATTGCATTCTGATAAATCTGGAAAGCTTTTTGAGATCATTTGTTCTTACTTTTGAAAATATTCTCAAGCATATAGCTAATTATGGTCAAGGTATGATTTGCTTTTTCTTTTTTTTTTTTTTTTTCTTTTTCTTTTTTAGCTGAAATTAAGATACTGCTGATTATTTGAAATTGTGGCATGCCATTAATGTTGAGAATTAAGGCTTTGCTTCATATACATTTCTTTGTTCACGAGTCTGGCTGTAATGTTATCTTGAAAATAAAGATAAGATGTGATTTCGCTCTACTTTCAGAGTTTTATATCTTGATTCTGAGATTGTGCTATTTGATCAAAGGGGTTTGAAGGACTCAGATGTCAATGGTTTTGTTGATGATGTGCTCGTGAATGGCAAGCCATGGGCTTATGGGGTGCAGGAGGTGCTCGCTGGTTCCTATGTTTTTGTGTGTGCTCATGGTAGTCGTGATAAGAGATGTGGTGTTTGTGGACCGGTTCTTATTGAAAAGCTGAAAGAGGGGACTGAATCTCGTGGGCTGACAGATCAGGTGTTCATTAGCGCTTGCTCTCATGTTGGGGGGCATAAATATGCTGGGAACCTAATCATCTACAGTCCAGACCCAGAGGGAAAAATTATGGGCCATTGGTAAGATCTGATTTTTGTTTCTCCTTGCAGTGGTGTCAATTACAAGGCAAGTTGAAAACGCTCTGTTCTTGCAGGTATGGCTATGTTACTCCAGATGATGTTCCTGAAATTCTAGATCAGCATATTGGGAAAGGAGAAGTGATAGAACGGATTTGGAGGTTTGTGTTCCTGTTTAAATGCATGTTATGTTCACATAAATTATCTTTGTTTGGGTGTTGCTGATGTAATTTATTACATACTAATCCTGTTTAGATTTTAGTTTTGGGAATCATTTTAAGTGGATTTTCTTTCTTGTTTTTTAAGTCAATAATTACCTTACATGGTAAATATGGTTGCTGCTCTAGATTTATACTGTTCTTTTGATTGTTGACATATTCTTTATTGTCTACCTTTGATCTAAAGACAGTCATAGTGGATTTTGTTAAAAATTAAGTAGTTCTCTTGCCTTTTTTCTTTGTTGTTAGTTGATAAAGTAGTTTGATGCTGAAGCCTGTCTCTCGATCTAAACTAAGTATTTGCTTTGGTCCTTGATGTGAAGTTTCAGGAAATGATCACTTTTGAACCTTGTATTCCACTGATTTTAAGCTGAGTTTTACAGTGTAGCTTGTTGGACCTTTCTATAAATGTAGCCTTGAATCAAGTAGACCGACCTGTACAAGATTGGAGTTATAGTTTAGTTTAGTTAAGTTCTTCAATACATTGCTACATAGTTCCAATAGACAAGCATTGAAGGAGAGATAATTGGGTGATTTGCATGTAGCTTTTTATACCCACAAGCTATTGCAAGGATGTGATAATCAATTCCATATGGTAAATTAATTCTCCATTGTTACATGAATATTTAGGTGTATGTATGCTGTTCACTGAAAGTAAAATATGCCTTGCTTTTACTTTGTGGATTTAATTTCTTTATTTGTTAGCATCTTCTAATACATTGAGGAGCATGGATTTACAATAATCAAATACAGGGGCAAATTGGGGCCATCTACTGAAGAGTGTGAAAAACTAGCTGAGCAAAAGCTTCCAAATGGAAAAGATGTGAAGAAGGAAAGCAAGAAACACAAAGAAAGGAATACTGAGGTTAATAAAGAGAATGCAGGTGGCTGTTGCCAGGGTGCTAATGGTGTTTCATGCTGCAGAGATGGAAGTTTGGAACCAAGTGAAGAAAAGAAATTGAAGGAAAATACTGAAGTTTGTGGCAAGAAGGGGCTTGGTAAACTATCAAGCTGGATGGCATCATTGGAGCAAAGTGATGTTCTGGCAGCCGTTGCTGTGGTTGGAGCAGTTGCAACTATTGCAGTGGCCTATAGTATATATAAAAGGTCAGGCTGAAATATGCCACACACTAGGTCAGGCTGAAATATGCCACACACTATGTAATAGTATTTGCTTGCGGGTGCGCATACCCTTGCTTTTTGTAGGCAGATCCAGTAACACTGAATGATTGAAAATAATCCTCCAAATTACAACTTCTTGGGAGACCGATATAAGATGTTTTTGTTATATGGGTGGATATATATCACCAAAATTTGGAGGTTAAGAATGAAACTTGGCTTTACTCCTTTTCATTTCTTGATTCCTACACATTTTATTGTTATTAGAATGACACAAGATTTGTTGAATGTTCATGTTAATGCTAGAAGTCGTTGCAGTAGCACTAGATTAAATTCGTGTCTGGTATATTGTTGTAACTATCGATGGTCTGCGATAGATGGTTGTGATTTATATTCGAAAGGATATCACAGGATTTATCATATATTGTGGATGCTTTGCTCCATGCATAATTTTTCGAGCTTCAGATTTTGAATTCAGTGGTTTTGTATATTATAAATTAATGGTTTTGATGTGTAATATGGCATGTTAATGTTATGCTCTGAGGAACATGATAAGACTACCATGGAAGAATCATGCACATGTTAATATGAAACTAAGAAGGATTGTACTGAGTGTGCAATTCTTGTAGTTTGAAATAAAACTATAGGGTGAAATTTTTATGGATTTGAATTTAAATTTTGAGTATAAAATTATAAAAATGAATACGATGTCAAATTCTTACAGATGGACGAATGACAATTATAAATATCAAAGATATAATCAGTATGAATGGTGTACTAGAGTCGTCTCTGGGAATGTGAGCAGGGTGAAAGATCTCTCTCCATTCCCAAATTAGAAAAAGAATCCCATAGCCAATCCTATATACAAATAATCCCTACATTTAAACAAGCACTCTATAGGCTATAGATCAAAACTTGCTTCAAATTTGAAACAAACAATGAAACAATTATGGATCATGTACTGAGCTTAGCAATCATCTCTTCTACCAGCCTAAGTGTAGTTGTTCCCATGACAGTTCTCTCTTCTTCTGCATCTATTTCTTGCATAATCTGCTCTATAAGTTCATGTTTCAATTGTTTTCCTCTTGATCCATACTCTTCACAATCCCTTAACAGCAGCAACAATTCTTGAGCTTTATCCTTTGCTCTCCATGTTCCATCCACACTTAATTGAAGCAATCCTGGCATCACACCTTCTTTTAAAATCAATCCTCTGTACTTATCTCTGCAACTCTGACATATTAATAGCAAAATTACTACTGCATACTCTTTGCATTGCAAAGAACCTTCTTCAATCGTCTCCACTAAAGCCCGAATAGCCCCACCTGTACTAGAAGTTTGCAGAAGTGCATTCTCTGATAAAGAGACAATATTTTCAAGTAGAGCCATTGCTTTCTCAACTAACTGTGATGATTTTTCATATCTATGAATTATTTGAAGCAAGGCAAAAACTATCCCACAAGAGACAATTGATGGAATAATCTGATGGCAAGTTGAGAGATTGTGAATTGTAGATATTGCATCAAGTTTGGCTTGTATGCTAATGTCACAATTTTCATAGTAATCTCCATTGAGAAGTCCAATAATTAGAGGGATAGCACCATAGGAGGTGATTGCTAGCTTGTTTGCTGCACAAGAAGAGACAATTAATAAAGCTGCTATTACAAGTTCTGTCAATGTCTCATTCTGCCATTGGAGAAGCTCTAATAATACAGGTACAGTTCCTGATTTCACTATCCGAATCTTGTTCCTGGAATGTAATAAAATTTTTTCAGAATATGACAATTTGTGGAAACAGGTTTAAGCTCTGAAAACAGACTAAATAATTACACAGGATTGTGAAAACAGACTGAATAAAAACAAGCTCAATTTGTTGGACTTCTAAATTCATCTATATCCTCTAATTTTATTACAAACGTTTCATGAAATTGAAAAACTAAAAATGGGTAGTTGTTAATTAACTTACAGTTCACTGCCACAGGCAAGGCTAAGCAGGGCAAAAATAGAAGCTTCAATGGTTTGATAATCTTGAGACTGAAGCATTGAAATTAAAGGGGAAATAATTCCTCTTTCAGCTAATTTATGCTTTTGCTTACTAGTAAGTTTACCAAGTTCAGTAGCAGCTTGAATCTGAGCTTCTCTACCACCATTGAAAAGACTCTGAACCACAAAATCTTCCATGGCTATAATAATATACTCTGCTCCTTGCTTCCACTGCTAACAATAAAAAAAATTCTTATTGTTAGGCAGCAGTGAAGAAGCTGATATTATTGTTGTCCTTTGATGGTGATATTATGGGTGTTGGTTGCCTGAGGATGTCATGTTAATGTTAGGCTTTTGTTGGATTTGTGGGTATCCATTGTTTCAGATTGAAGCAAACTTCCTATTCATTCTTTATTTCTGCTTTATTTTTTATATTATTATTATTTTATTGAATGCCGATATGGAAATACAATTACGATTCTTAAGAATTGAATCTTTAACTTTCCCTTTATGGAAGCAAACGCCATAAACTTCTTTCTTATTTCTTTTTGGTATTTTTTTTTTCAACAATAGAGGTAAGTCATACTAATTTATATGTATATGGGTGTTTGATCGGTTCGGATTTTATGTTTCTTTACGTGTTTTATTTTTTATTTCATATTTTTTTATAAGAAAAATAATTATTTAGATCAATATGTAAATATAAAGTGTTAATTAAAAAAATTGGTAAAAACGTAAAATGAATATTTTTTTTTTTAAATTATAATCAATTATTGACAGAAAAATATAGAATGGGTGGATATATATTATATTGTACTTAAAAAATTTTCCATTTGATTTAAAAAAATTATAGTCAAATAAGATGTAAGTAAACTTATTTGCCAAAATTAATCTTTAAGATCTAATTATTATTCTTCCTAAAATATAAAGATCTAATTATTATTGTGGAAAGATTTTAATTTAAAAACAAATTTTTAGGTTATATATATGGTAGGTTATTATGTGCATGGATTTCTCTAGGGTTTTTATTTCTCATTCCTATATAGGAAATCATTACTTATATTATGGCAAGTTTTTGCCATGCTTTGTTAATGTTATTGTTACTTTTATATAATTAAATTAATTTTGGTCTAATGCCTATATTTTCATTGATTATAAATATAAAATGGAGATATTGCTTTTCTTTGAAAAAAAAAATCATGTTTTTATTACTTTTTAGGTGAATAGGTAAGAAAACAATTGAAGTTTATAATCTTGATTGCTAACAGTTTCTCCTTTCTTTTTTTTTTTTTTTAATTTTATATTATATTGAATTCATTTTTTCAGTCTACTTAAAAAGTAAATTTATTATTAATATTAAAATTATCTTTTTTCACTTAAATTTTTTTACTCAATAAATTCATTTAAATATGTTAACCTGTCTTCTTTTTTTTACATGGATTTATTCTTGTTTGTCTTGATTTTAGTCTATTTTTTAGCATCTTTATTTTACTTGTTTTTATTTCATAGAATTAGTATATTCTCTTGAGAAATATTTTATTTTTTAAAATTATTTATAATTTTTTAGTTTATTTTTATGATTTTAAATTTATTATTAATATTTAAATAATTAGATTTATTCAAATACATAAAAATGATTGATATATGATATAACAGTCATCTAGTTATTGTCTATTTTAATATTCTGTCAACACAGTTGAAAAATATTGAAAGAAATTAAAATAATTTTATTGTATTTTTTTATATACTTTTTATTTTTATTTTTATATCAAAAAATCTATTTTTTTTTAATTATAAATGAAAATTTATGGTATTCCCTAAGAAAAAATAATTATGAGGTAATTTCTAATAGTCTCGTAGCTAAATTGGAGTACCCAATAAGAGTTGAGCTTTTACTAATTAATTGTTTTTTTTTTTTTTTTGGGTGCTTACCATATTGGATGAAGTAACTTTTATTTTACGAGACAAATAATCATCATAGGATTACTTTAAAACATTATATTATCAACTACATCATTTCATTCATTCCACATAATAAAATTACAAATAGTTATAATTGCAATGTTACATATTCAAAGAAACACTTCACCAATAAATAATATTTATTAAAAAAATCACAAATTTAAATTTTAAATTTAGTAGATAGAATTTATATAAAGAAATTATTCTTATTATATAATTTATTATTCACATTCCAATATAAAAACAATTAATTGCAATTTCACTCCATCAAGTTGATAATGAAGTTTGAAAAATATACACTTTGGTATCTTTTTTAATGGGATAACATCTCATGATCCAAAGAAGACAAATAAAATAATCAAAGAATGGATAACTAATTTTCAATTAACAAAGCAAACATATAATAATAAGAGTAAAGATAAGAATATTTAGGACTTGAATTGAAGGGTAATCAATAGATAGAGTCTTCACTTGTGAGATTCCCAACACTTTGAAAAAAAAATTTCGAGGTATCAAATTTGGCCTTTTCTTTTGCGGCTGCATTGTCTTTAAGGAAATGCTTCTCAAATTTTTATGATGATTCCAATATTGCCTATTGGCTTGGGATATGATCTAGATGCACCCACATGCACTTTCTTTCTTCTTCTTTTTCATTTAATTTGATTAACAACAATCTTTACTCTTACTCATCATGCTTAACTTAATTATTCTGTTATAAACCAAAATTAACAAATTAATTTCAACCTCCAAATGCTTAATTGTATTTTAGGTAATTTAATTTATATAATTATTTTATGTATATAATATATAATAATTAAAAATCCATAAGATTAATTTGAAAAAATATAATTCAACTTACAGTAAAATTTTTATAAATTAATAATTTCTATTATATAATAATTTTTCACTGTCCCGATTTTGGTTAATAGGTTAAATAAATACTTTATTATTATTTTTTTTTAACATTAAAGAGGAGGAAATTGATTATAGATTTATTACCCAAAAAATATGCACTTACTGTTAGGTTATGCCTCGGTATATAATACTCAATTAATTAATATTTTTTTAATTAATAAAATTTATGAGTTTCAATGATATTAATTTATACAGATTTATTGTAATTGAAAATTTTAAAATTCAATAATTTTATAGTATACTCATCATATTTATATGTGTACTTGAAATCTGAATTGTTAATTTCTAAATTTTCAAACTTGATTAATTTGTATGAATACAAATGGATTGAGGTTAGTCAATAATTTTTTATTTTATGATTAAACTTATGTTCTTGGCTCAATAACTTTATTAATTATTTTATAATTAATTTTGCAAACATTTTTAGTATAGCTATGTGATGATATGAACATAATTTTCACCATTATAATTTTGCATGCATGTTTCTATTTATCATATTTTGGTATGTATTTACATATTAAATAATATATATATAAAATGAAGCCCCCAATAGATACATTAACACAAATTTCATTTCAATTTATTTTGGACAAGAATAGAAAACAAATTTGATAGATAAAGAGAATAACTTCCTATATAGCTATGGTTTTCTTTTTTTTTTTTCTTTTCCTCTCGGAGCTTCAAGAAGAAAATCTTTTAGAAACCTTAACCTTCAAACCATCTTTCATATAAAGAATGACAGAAACCTTAGGACTAACAGGATGATTTTCAACAACTTGAAGAGAATAATTCCATATAACAGCACTAGCAACTGCTTTTAATAGTATAAAAGCCAAATCCTTACCTATACAAGTTCTGGGTCCTGCATTGAAGGTTATGAATTTATAAGATGGTACATGTTTGAGTTGTCCTCGCTCTGAAAACCATCTTTCTGGCTTGAATTCTAAGCAATCTTCACCCCATATTTCTTCCATTCTTGCCATGGAGTATAATGAATATATAATTCTCATATCTTTAGGGATGTGATGACCACTAGGAAGAATGTCTGGTCCGATAGACATTTTATGCTCAAATGGTACTGGTGGATATAGTCGAAGAACTTCACATATAGTTGCATGGAGATAAACTAGTTTCTTTAGCTCTTCAAAACTGAACAGTTTCCACTTATTTTCTTGTATATTTCCTTTAATCTCTTCCAGAATCTTTTGTTCTACATGTGGGTGTTTCGCAATAAGCCAGAAGAACCAAACAAGAGCAGCACCTATAGTATCTCTTCCGGCTGACAAGAGATTAAGTGCTAAATCTCCTAGAAATTTGTTTGATTTAGTGAGGGTTCCACTTTGATATCTTTCTTCTTCACTATCATCTTTCATCAACAAGAATGTTAACAAGTCGAAATCAATTCCTTCAATTTCATTTTTGTGTTCGGCTAATTGCTTTCTCTTGTTTATGATGCATTGTTGTAGAAAATCACCAAAAGTTCCCCATGCTTTTATCATCTTCTTCTCTTCGCCAATTTGAAGCCATCTTTGCAACTTCCAAATGCTTGTTGGTAGAAGGTGACGATAAAGAATGACTTCTTCCATCTCATCAAAAGCCTTCTCGAAAGGAACATCATATAATTTGATCGAAAGGGAAGTTGGATCAAAACCCAACACCAGACGACAAATATTGTCAAATGTGAATCGTTGAAACACATCTTGTATGTCTATTTCACCTCCAAGTTTCGAAGCATTATCCAAAACTAGGAATAAGCCTTTCAAAATCTTTTGCTCGATACTACTCTTTACAGTCAATTCAAACCTCTTGTCTTTAAGTAGAGAATGAACTAATCTCCTTTGAATTCTCCAACTATCGTTATCAGAATTGAAGATACCATCTCCAAGAGGTTCAAAAATTTCTTTGAATTCAGAACCCTTGTGATAATTAGAGAAATTTTTGCTTAAAATGTAGTGAATATTGACAGGATCACTAACAACCATAAAATCTAACCCACTAAACCAAGGTCCTTTGAATCTAAATGTGCCTCCACTTCTTTGAAGAACATATGTTGAATAATCATGAATTTGAGATGAATTCCATAACATTTGTGGAATCATCCCAACAACAGGCCAATTGATCAAAATAACTGAAGAGTTTCTAAAGTTCCACCAACAAACTAAAAGAAAAACAATCAAGAGAAATGCTGCTAGTAGCATAATTGCCATATTATTGAGATTTTCTTTTAGCCACTCTTGGTTATGTATGCCATTACAAACTCTCAAGTCAGAGTTTTATAGTGGTTAAGAGCTCAATGATTTTATTAAAAAACAAAGAAAAAAAAAACTACTTCATGAAAATTGCATGTTCATATAGGGAAGCAGAAAAATAGTCTGCACAAACAAGCTGCATAACAATTTGAACAAAAATTAAGCTTCTTCAAAGTTCTTGGCATTAATTGCATGTAATTAAATTAATTAATCCCTAGATTTAAGTAACATTGAATTAATCCTATAGATGAAAAAACTTGCATGAATTTTGAAATAATAAACAAGTACTGATCTTTGCAATAATTAATTAATCATCCCCTCTACCAGCCCAAGTATTGTTATTCCCAATTCCAATGACTTTCTTACTCCTATTCTATATGATATCATGCTTCCATTGTTTTCCTCAGTAACAGCTTCTGCTCTTATATAAGTTCTATCTTCTGTTAGAATATTTCAATATTATGGGTTCATTAATTGTAATTTTAATTTTATAAAAGTTGTTGGGCCTAATAAAAAAATTCAATATTTGTTTTAAAAAATTAATTACTAAATTGATAGAGAATCTATATTTTTAATATGTAATTAAATTATCTTCTTAAAAATAATGATATATATATATTATTAATTGTAAGTGTTGATACATAAAATAAAAAAATTAAAAGAAAATAATATTTTTTTATATATTTTTAAATATTAAAAGTTTATTAATATATTTAGCAAAATTTAATAAATTTGAATCAAAACTATTAAATATTAAGTCAAAACATTAATAAAAAATAAAATATTGCCCCTCACTTATGTTAGTTAATCTTAAAAAGAAAATAATAATAATTATTAATTTAACATATTAAAGTATTAAGTCACATAAAAAAAAGATAAATTACCTCATCAATATGTTTCCTTGTCATCATATTTTTATATTTTCTAATTAAAATTTATATAAACTATTACATATAATATCTTTTTATTATTATTTTCAACTGATCCTATATATAATGAAATTTGGCCAATAAATAATTTTATGTTAATATTTAAAATTATTAAAAGATAATATTTAAATTTAATAAAAGTTCGCATATGTTAAAATATTTTAAAAAAAATTCAAGCTAAATAAAAAAATGAAATATTAAACTAATGGTATAAACATAAAAAAAAAATTCATTTAAGAAAATTAAATGAACTTAAAAATTTAATTAATTTTTTTTTTTCATTATTTTGATTTGTTTTCATATTGTTTATAAAGTATATATAAAAAAAAAAAAAAATCAGTCAACTATCTTTTATTTTTAATGTTAGGGGCATATTTATTCTATTACTTTTATTTTTATGTATCATCTTAATTGTTAATATGTATTTTTATTAACATAGTTACTCTTCTTAATAAGTTAAAATTAAGAGTAAAACTAAGAATAAGAATAAGATGTACTTGAATTTATAATTCTATTTAAAATTCTTACTTTTTTTTTTAACACAATTCTTAATTTTTTTTTTATCAATTTTACCTTTTCTTTTTAAACAAAAAGATTATATTATAAATCATATTTATTTTTATATTTATTAATTTAATTGAAAACTTGAAAATATTAATGAGTAATTAAAATATTCATAATTTATATTTTATAACATAGATCTTAAATTGCACTTGTAAATAGATTTTATAAAAATTTAAATTATTAAATTATTATTGTCATTGCTAGCTTTTGTAATTTTTTATAAGCAAATCTTTATTAAGATGCCCAAAAGACACTACAGCTAAAGCCAAGTGCAGGAGAAGAAAACCAATATGGACTAAGCCACAATCATAGATGGCAAAATCAACTCTCGAAATCGGAGATTCAATTCGATTTATTCGACACTGAATTTGATCTAAATTTAAATTAATTTTAGTAATAAATAATTTAAAATTTAAATTGTATATGTATTTAAAAATTAATCAATATGACAAAAAATCGAACCTATAAATAAATCAATTCAATAAAATATTGAATCCGCTTATCGATCCACTCGAATGTGAAAATCCGACAATAACTCAATCTGAGAATAATCTGAACCTGCCATTAGATCAACTTGAAATGACTTAAACCCGAACGCAACCCAACTAAAAAGTAACTTAACTCGAATAATGACCGAAAAAGGAAAATAAGAAACAAATATAGAAAGGCAAAAAATAAAAATTGAGGGTGATAAATGAAAACGAGTTAACCTAATAATTTAACCAAAAATTATTAATAATAATAATAATAATAATAATAATAATAAACTACATAATTTTAATTACATGAAGAAATAAAAATATGAATTGAAATATAATAATGAATAATGTATTGGATTCTTAAATTAAATTTTTCATGAAAGTAGATTATACAATATATATACAACCTATATATTAATTAGTCTTATTTTAAATTTATGGATAAATATGGCTATTAAAAATTAAAATTAATTTTTGTATGGATCAATAGTTAGTGATATATATTATTTTTATTATTATTATATTTAAATATATTTGATTTTATTTTATATATAATTACATATTTTTTAAAATAATATTAATTATTTTTTTTTTAAAATACTATCCATAAATATTAATTAAAAATAAATAAATAAAAATATAAATTTTGAGAAAAAATATAAATTTTAGATGTGTTAATTAATGAAATAAATAAATTTTGTGTTATATAATATTGAATTATTTTTAAAATTTTTTTTATTATCAATACCTTATTTATGTTTTTTTCTAAATTTATAATAAAATAATAATAATTTATAAAAGAATTATTTTTAATTTGAAATTAATTAACGGAAGATATTCAAAGTAAATTAAACTAGTTGAAAAGGAAAAGACCAAAATAAGAGGGACACGTTGCAACAATATTATAACTAGCAGAAAATCTCAAAAGGTGCCACCACCTCAAACCAACCAACATGATAACGCCAAAAGGAAAGCCCACCTCAGAAGGTTAAGATAAAAACTCCCTAATTCCAAACCCAAATGGCAGGAGTCCTCATAAATATTTGCCCACCATAAACAATTAGAGGCCCACATTAATGAATATCCATTTGATTGTAGATTATCGCAGACCAAACTTGAGGAAAATAGGAGCAAAAACCCAAGCAAAAGCTCCATTAGGGTAAAAAAATGAAGTCCAATAGTTATGTTAAAAGAGCACTGAATGAGAACATGAATGACACTTTATGGATTTTATTCAAATCCAACAAAAATAATATCAATTAAAAAAGGAAGATTTTGCCCACACAAATCTAATAGTCTAATTTCTAGACAAAGACATCAACTCTTATTTATGCAACACATATACCTCTCTTTATGCAACACATATACATCTCTCTCTCTCTCTCTATATATATATATATATGTCCCATATTAATTTGCATCTGGTAAACATAATCAGATAAGTAATAAATATAAAGGTTAAAAGCTGAGTCTCCTACTTTGAATCTTTAATAAACAAATTTTATGAGTTTGAATTGAGATAACAAAAGTTTAAAGGGATCATAACTTAAGAATATTACCTTAATGCTTAGGATCAAATATAGTAATCATATAAAGTATTTTTTAGCTTTTTGACAGAGATATTGAATTTTATTCATCACCCAATACTGATAATATTTTGAGTAACTTTTCGAGGATGAGTCTCACAAAAATCCTTCAATTTGAATATGAATAACTTGTTGGACACTTTCTTGACGAAGAGCTCCAACGAAAATATCACTCTAAAGAAAAGTGACTCATATCAAAATAAGGAGGTGAACATGATGCACTAAATATGTCATATTTCTACAGTATATAAGTATACATATAATATTAGAAGACTGACATAAGAAAGACGATTTATCTCATTAATTCAAATACCTCTCTTCTCCACCAATAACAGATCACCACCACTTATTTGTCCATTTTTATCTGCCAGTCTAGATGAGCTACAATTGAGAATTTTAAGAAATCAAGCCATTAACTTATACATCAAAAAGACCTTGACAAGTCCAAACTTAACACTTTGATATTATTTTTTCATCTTATAAATCTAAAAAATTATCTTAAACTCAAAGTTAAACTGAAAAGATCCATCATATTTCTTTAAAGATCATTTTCAAATTATTAAATAACTTCATTTGTGAGAAATATTTAATTCAATCATCGAATCTTTTTTACATTTTTTTCTTTTTACAAGAGTTAATATTTACAGTTTCTTTTTTTCTCATATCTTTTGGACCTCAAAAAAAAAAAAAAAAAACTCATTTATATAAAAATTCAACAAAATTAACCTAATTAATAGACTCACTTTTTTCAAGCCAAACACTACAAAAGAAAACTTCAATCCTAAAAGATCATATCACTCTAATTAGAAATATCTAATGAGCTCTAGACGAAAAATCGGAAGACACAGATACCTTATTAATAAAATACACCACAACACCTAGTAAACTCTACTTCCCTACTTAATTGTTGGACTTGGGCTTCTGTTCATGTTCTTGTAATAATATATACATAGCGCATTAGAAATTTTTAAAAGGAAGGATCTTCGTTTTTAGATTTTGATTATTATTATTTTTTTTATAAGATTGATTATTATTTTTTTATATAACTCAAAATTCATTAAAACAAAAAAAAAAAAAAAATCAAACTCACAATTTCTTAATTTTATATATTAACTCTAATGCCAATCAAAATTAATTGATCAAAATTTTAAGTTTTAGTAATTAATAATTTAAACTTTTTTAAATGGCCAACTAATAAAATTTAAACAGGCAACTATATATAATTTTTTTTTAAATTGGCTCATATATATTTTTATCAGAGATTAATATATAAATTTAATAATAAATTAATAATAATAGTTATATGTCATTTAATATAACGTAAGTGAGATAAAATGACAAAAATAGAAAACGACTTAATTTTAATAATTTTTAAAAATAATATTTAAAAATAAAATATCAAAATATATAGAGGACGCATATTTTAATTACCTTTATGACTTTTTCAAGTTATTATTTTAGGAACGATTAGCTGTTTTAATTGTGCAATTGACTGTTTTAAATTAAAAATATGTATATAATTAAAATCGCATACTCATAACTAATTAATAAAATAATAAGTTAAAAAATCATATGCAATATATGGCATGCAGGTATAAATTTGCTGCTAATTATAAACTTCAAAAAACTTGTACAATTATCATTATTATTATTGTTTTTAGTAACAAGCAAATACTCTTACAATTTATTTTTTTATTATAATTGGGAGAGCCCATAAGAAAATATACTAAAAATACACAATCACATGATTAAAAGACTTCACTTTGATTACATAACATAAATTTCAAGATAAATATGATTTTTAAGAAAAACTTGACACAGCATATTTTCTCTCTCTCCTCCAGCTACTATGTATTTCAAGAAGCAAATCTTTTAGAAATTCTAACCTTCAAACCCTTTTTCATATACAGAATCACAGAAACTTTTGGACTAATGGGATGGTTTTCAACAACTTGAAGAGAATAATTCCAGACAATAGTAGAAGCAATTGCTTTCAATTCCATAAAAGACAAGTCCTTACCTAAACAACGTCTGGGTCCTGAGTTGAATGCTATGAATTTGTAAGAGGGTACATGTTTAATTTTTCCTTGATTTGAAATCCATCTTTCTGGCTTGAATTCTAAACAATCTTCACCCCATATTTTTTTCATCCTTCCCACCGAGTACAATGAATATAAAATAGTCATATTTTGAGGGATATGATGACCACTAGGAAGAACATCCGGTTTGATAGAAACTATGTGATTGAAAGGTACTGATGGATACAATCGAAGAACTTCACATACAACTGCACGGAGATAAGTTAGTTCTCTTACCTCTTCAAAACTGAAAATTCTTTGTTCTTCAACTTTGTCTACTTTTAAATTTTCTTTTATCTCTTCCAGTATTTTTTCCTCTATAATGGGATGTGTTGCAATTATCCAAATGAGCCAA
>CANXYC010787227.1:0-125921 GCA_948193065.1 Aleurites moluccanus | reverse complement strand
TATATATATATATAATTTTGGTTTGATTTAGTTTAAAATTGTAGAAAAATACTCAAATTATAAATCAAATCGAATTTTTCATTTACTCTATTTTTAAATCAAATCAAATAAATTATGAAACCATTAATTTTAATTTGATTTGATCAGTTTAATTCAATTTAATCGATTCGATCGATTTGCCATCTACCCCTAAGTAATACTATTAAAAATAAATAGTAATAGAATTAGTTTACAGCTCTCTTTAAGGAGTGAGTTTGCTAAGATATTATCCTCGGAGGGAGTTACGGGAGGGGAGAGAGCTACGCAAAAATCAAACAAATTAAATATCAGAACAACCAAATTTTTGGGAGGAGAAGCAATTTCAAGTGACCTGTCGTGCGTAGACGACAAGTTCTACCAGAAAGTGTCGTTTTTATACATGATCAGTCGTATCATAAACAATTGGTCTTTCTAGATAAAACGACAAGTCCTGAGGAGACAATCCCAAGCTAAAAAGTCGTAAAACAAAAAATGTTTGGTACGAAAAGACAAAATCACCCTCCAATTTAAATTTCGGAGCTTGGGCTCGAAGCATGATGGTTTTCGAGTTATAACTGAAAATGGCCCAACAGTAATAGTTATGTTTCCTATAGTATCGAACCCGGCCCAAAAAACAAACACAGAATGGGGGACTTCATCGTTGAACAAAAACTCCAGTCTCTCTAAAACCCTTGACACCAAGTACCCCCTAAAACCCCACTGAATCTCTCGTCTCCGCCTCTCTCCGGACGTTCTTCACTTCTCTCTAAGACTCAATGGCTTCGGCAGCTCTCAGAAACCCTAATTCTAAACGCCTTTTCCCATTCTCTTCCCAAATCTACTTCTGCTTTCGAGGATCGGCCGCCACTCACTTCACAGTCGCCTATTCTCTCTCTGCAAATGACAGAACCTCTGTTTCCGCTGCTCCTTGGTGGAGATCCATGGCTACCTTCACTAGAACGTAAGTCCCAATCCTGGATTCTTCATTTTATAAGGATTGTTCTTTTTTTTTTTTTTTTAACTTTATTTACAATTTTTTTTTAAAGAAAGTGACATGTGAACTTTCGTGGTCGATGATTTGTAATTGGACGGAAAGCGAATATCTTTCACTACCATTATTGATTCTAGTAGCAAAAATATTTATCTTACTCGTAGAACTTGAGATTACTCGTGGATTATTTTAAACGCAAGTGGTGGATACAGTTTGTATAGATGAATAGTGAATTGAAATAGATTTATTTCAATGACATATCGTTGCAGTAAACCTCACGTGAATGTTGGAACAATTGGACATGTTGATCATGGGAAGACTACCCTCACTGCAGCAATTACTAAGGTTTTTGCCTTTTCACTTCGTTATTTACATCCGTATATAATTTCATTTTGCCCTTGACTTTGTGGAAATATAAATTATTGATTACATTGATAAAGTGGGTTTGGTATGATGGAAACATTCACTTATCAAAGACCTTAAATATTTTGTAGGTTCTAGCAGAAGAAGGTAAAGCCAAAGCTGTGGCCTTTGACGAAATTGATAAGGCGCCTGAAGAAAAAAAGAGAGGAATTACAATTGCAACGGTTAGTGTGTCATTCCCCTTCTGCTTATAATTTAGCTATGCCAGGAATTGATGATTGCATGCTTCCATTTGCCTTTTATTTATTTATTTATTTTTTCCATTAAACTGATTTAGTTGGCTTGAATGCAGGCTCATGTGGAGTATGAAACCGCTAAACGTCACTATGCCCATGTTGACTGCCCTGGACATGCAGATTATGTGAAAGTAAGTTGTGAATTTCACACCATCATGAGACCAAGGATATTTATTGTGTAGTTCTTGGCAATATAATATGTCAGACCAAAATTTAGCCATTGTAAGTATTATAGGATGCAGAAGCTTGGGGTTCTGGAAATGTGTAGCAAGGTTTGGCTTATATTTATAGGCATATGTTTGTACCTAGCCTGGGATTTAGTTATGCATTTGAATGCTGGTGAAAAAAGTAAACTGAGTGAATATCAGTCTTGTTTTCATGGTCTAGATCCTCACTGTATGTTAGTCAACCATGTGAGTTTTTGTTTTCCTTCTTTCAGACATTGTCATGGAAGCATTCGGTTACCTAATGATTTTAATTGATATGCAGAACATGATTACTGGAGCTGCACAGATGGATGGTGGAATTCTAGTTGTATCTGCTCCTGATGGGCCCATGCCACAGACAAAGGAACATATTCTACTGGCTCGTCAGGTGAGCATCATCCTGTCAGAGGCTTGTGATTTTAGAAGCATATTTATCTTATTCCTTTTGCACTTTCCTGGTGTCCAGTTTTGTGATCCAGAGGATTTATAAATGAATTGGACAGGTTGGTGTCCCATCACTTGTGTGTTTCCTGAATAAAGTTGATGCTGTTGATGATCCAGAGTTATTAGAGTTAGTAGAAATGGAACTACGTGGTAGGTAGTTTTCTGAGTTCACTGTGTTTATTGACCATTATTTCTTGCTTTTATGTTAATTTTGTTTGCCCTAACTTCTTCACTCAATAATTTCTGGCAGAACTGCTTAATTTCTACAAGTTTCCGGGAGATGACATCCCTATCATTCGAGGATCAGCATTATCTGCTCTGCAAGGAACAAATGAAGAAATAGGGAGAAAGGCCATCTTAAAACTAATGGATGCTGTTGATGAATACATTCCTGACCCTGTTCGCCAGCTTGACAAACCTTTCCTGATGCCAATTGAAGATGTTTTCTCAATTCAGGTAACAAGACACATTTAGCATTGTTTGTGCTAAAGATTGATTTGAAAGAATAAACTACTCTGCTGCAAGCAGGATCATTTAGTTTCCTCGTTCTTAGTTTATATACACTGTTTGGGCTATTAATCTCCTTAAGCTGGAGTTACTCCAACATTGATATTATATGTAAATCCCTTTCTTTTTCATCCTTAAAACTCTTACCATGGATGTATAATTTAAAATCTGTCTTCGGATGCCCTTTTTTCTTGAGTGATGTTACTAGTTGCAAACTGTAACTATCCTGAGATTCTCATGATAAAAGAATTATTTTAATTGTACAGAAGAAGAAGATGTAGGTTCTTGAGATATTAATGTTGACTTTAATTTTTTTTTTTTTTTGTTCAAGGGACGTGGAACTGTTGCAACTGGACGTGTTGAACAAGGGACCATTAAAGTTGGTGAAGAAGTTGAGGTTTTGGGATTAATGCAGGTAGTTTCTTCTCTTTCTTCTTATTCTCCTTCTCCTTCTCCTTCTTCTTCTTCTTGTAGTCATATTGACTGAGAGGTTTCTTGATATATTTATGCTTTTAACTCTGAGCTATCTTCTGTAGGGTGCTTCTCTAAAAACAACAGTAACTGGTGTTGAGATGTTCAAGAAAATCTTGGACCAGGGACAAGTAAGTCAACAGTTTTAAGCACTCTTCTCTGTTGGTTATTGAGGCTGGTGTAGTGCAATTATTTGTACTAGTGGTGTGTTAATGTTTTGTGTACTTTACTAGGCTGGTGATAATGTGGGTCTTCTCCTACGTGGTCTAAAGCGAGATGATATTCAGAGAGGACAGGTAAGTGACGAATAGTTGGCAGACAAAATTACTGGTGGAGCTTTTTAGGAAGTTATTTATGCTTTGATCAAAATTACGAGGTTCAGGTTAGGGACCTGTATGATTTTTCCAGTGCTTTGTAAAAAAAATAAACCGTTCAATTGTTCTTTCTGTTTTTACTCATAAATGTGTCATTTTAATGGTGAAGTGCTTAATTTGATGGTAAAAATTAAAATAAGTAAAATTTTGACCAATGAAGCACTACTATGGTCTTAAAATTTTAATGCATTGTGTTCTGGATATGAAGAAACGAAATCTGAGTTTAGGCTTTCCATTTCTGCGAACAGCCTAATGGTTAAGTGCCTACCTCATAATAGAGGTTAAAACTTCAACTCTTAACAACTGTTCTCCCAAAAAATTTTAAAAGAAATATTGACAAAAGAATTCTAAGCAGTTATTTTGTTCTTTCAATGGTTTAGGTGATTGCCAAACCTGGAACTGTGAAAACATACAAGAAGTTTGAGGCAGAAATATATGTCCTCACAAAGGATGAAGGTGGACGTCATACTGCCTTCTTTTCCAACTACAGGCCACAGTTTTACTTGAGAACTGCAGATATCACTGGGAAAGTAGAGTTGCCTGAAAATGTTAAGATGGTTATGCCCGGGGACAATGTGACTGCAACTTTTGAGCTGATCTCACCCGTTCCCCTTGAAGCAGGTTTGTTCAACTATACATCTCTCCCTTGAAACCTAGAAAAATGTGCTTTTCTTCTGATTGTCATCATTTTATTACATGTGAACTTTGGACAGCAAATAAAAAAATTTAAAGTATAGCAGCGGCATGTGGATATGTTGATTTAACAAAGACACTGGGTTTCTATGTGTTTATAGAACATGTATTTTTGGTTTTTGATCTTATCACTGTCCCATATTCCTGTTATTCATTTACTAATGCAACAAAACGTGCATTCTGACCTTAATTCTATTTGTTCTCTCCAAAAGGGTTTTCTCTAGATGTTGTCTTGATATAATACTGCTTTGACAAGGGTTTATTCTATATCCTTTTCTATTTTCCATTTCATAGTGGACGACTATTTCTTCCTAAGATCATAAGTATCATGTAGCAGGATTTATGCTCATGCAAACTGTATACTGGTTTTTAGTTATGTCTTGGTTACTATTATGCCATAATTTGTACTCGATCAACATGTGATTATTTCATGGCGGCTGCTGGACAAAGGCTGTAGCCTTAGAGATTCATGACTCTTAATACGTCGCTTGTTCTTGGCATAACAGGACAAAGATTTGCCTTGAGGGAGGGAGGTAGAACAGTTGGAGCAGGTGTGGTCTCAAAAGTGATTAGCTGAGTTATTTTGATGCTGGATCCTTTGTGCTTTTTATCTCCTTTTTCACTAAAAGCTCTCTAGGTAAGAAGACCGATTGTTATTTGATGGGAAAAAGAAAAGGCATGTGATAATTTTTTTACAAAGCGTTTGAGGCAATGTTGGTTCTAGGCATTACTGAAGAGATTGTTAGTGATCACAAATTGAGTTAATTCAAAAGATTGTTCCATATCATGCAATTGATCAACATAGCTTGATCTTCTTTTTTTTCTTTTGACTACTCAGGTTTCTGTGGTATTTAAATAATATTCCTTCTAAAATCCAAATTGTATTAATGCTGGACAATATGCCACTAATCATTTTTATTTGAAGATTTTTCCTTGTCTATTTTTTCTTAGTTGGAATTTTGGCAGTGAGGAATTTAAATTATTGCCGGTATGTTTTATCAAAGCAAGTGATGTTCATGACATTCAAATTCAAAAGAAACAATTTCGTTTAATGGTTTTTATTTTTTAGCAAAAATGCTGACAGATGAAACACCTAATGTTTTGGCCTAGTTTAGATGAATCCCCAATTTGATTCAGTAGCTCTGTTTCTACATTAGTTGTACCCATCTAGTTACCTCAGCAGCCTTGTAGTCAATTCAAAGAGCTCTGGTGATGGTTATGGTCATGCACCAGCCATAACCACAAACATAAGCATTTATAAAATTGGTCTGAAATTGCTTAATGCGTTGGTGTTCTGGTGATTCCTCCGTGGACGCTGATTTCCTACATCTTTTTGTCTGCTCTATTTTCAAGCCTGGGAAGCTCACTGATCATATCTGAGGCTGCGCACTTGTCAAATTTAGGGGTGAGTAAATAGTCGGTTCGGTTTACATTGAATCGAATTTTTAAAAATTAAATAAATTAAATTATAATTTTTAGAAATTAAATTAAATTAAATTTTAAATCAAATTGAATTGAATTGATATATTTTAATTTAATTATTTATTTTTTTATTTTTAAATAAAATAAAAATAAAATTATTAAAAATATATTTTTTAAATATATATATATATATATATATATATATATATATATATATATATATTTTATTGGTTTGATTATTTCAAATTTTTTTTTAAAAAATTAAATTAAATTAACTGAAATTTAAAAAAAATAATTAAATTAAATTAAATTTTGAATCGCATCAAACTTAATCGATTAAATTAAATTTGATTTTCTTGATTTTTTTCTCATTTTCTTGATTTTTTTCTTATTTCTAGTCAAATTGTTGAATAGAAATAATAAAAAATTATCAAGTATACATAATATATAAAAAATATTTTTCTGCTATTATATCAATATGTGAATACTTTCATATTTAAATATACAATTTGATTTAGTTAGATTGATTTTTGTGATAAAAACAACCCAAACTGAAAAACCAAAATGAATCAGTTACAAGCCTACAGTTTCACAAGAGCCATTGCGTCCTCTCTTTTATTCACAAGGTTGGAGAAAAGTACACTTCACACAGAGATGACGTCCATGTCCACAAGGTTCTTTACTACTTTAATGACCTAAATGGAGTACAGAAACGAGGATAGTTTCCTTGCAAAAATCGTATTTCTATATTCCCATATTATTGTTCCATTTTACCTCTAGTTCACTTGCAATTACAAACACGTGCAACAAAAAAATAACCAATAGAAGAAAGCTGACCAACATTGGTACGCATAAAGCTCAGTCTCGCAGGAGCTCAAGGTCATGTTCAATACCCTGAGTGGTTTTAGAACCCTACCCCTCTTTAAGTCAAGATCCAAGGGGAAGATCCACCATCTCTTACCCAATATGACTTGAGCATGCCTATCTGAGACATCCTTGCAAGTGGAATAAGCTCCAGCCAGCTCATCATCTCTTAGAATAGCTATTAGCTATAGCATTTCCAGTTACAGGCATCACCCAGTAATGTTATCCAAACCATGGGCTTGTTTGCGACATTATGTTTTACAGTTTTAGCCTTTCCGTGCTCATGCAAGCTTCAGCACTGCTACTGCCATCAATGTTGCAGCTCTGAAGTATACGTCTTTCAAACTTCTATCCAAAATCTTCAGCATTTCCTCATCCTTCATACCACTTGCATTCTTGCTAACATAGGCAATTGTGTCGCTGAGTCTATTCACTGCCCAAGAAAGCCAGACCAGCCCAAATCCAAAACCAGTGCTGAAAAGTTTCGATGCACAGAAGGGTACCCTCCCACAAGCTACTTTACAGACAACAGAGAAGAGAAGAGCAAGGCCAGTCCCAGCAATGCCAGCAGAGAAATGGGTCAAGAGTGCGGGAAGTTCAGGGCCAGATTTCTTTAATGACAGGATCGCTGTTTTGCCATGCCGCTTCTTGTCCATCATCAAGGATAGAAGGCTCTCACATGCATGGAAAGAGTTCCTTTTGTATAGGTCCCTCTCTATACTGCCTTTCCTGGTATTCTTCTTCTTTAGTGATGACTTGTGCTTGATTTTCTCAGAACTGCCAAGGGGGGAAAAAATTAGATATGAATTTTTTTCTACAACAAAAAAGGCAGCAGCAAATAAACAAAAAAACGAGTATACAACTTTAATAAGACATTAACAAAAATTAGGCCTGCCACTGCCAGCATAACTATAATTGTCTGCTGTCCTGAGGTCACCGAACCACCAAAGAAATCCATGCAAAAAAAGACAAAATCATGCACTCAGTTTATATATATATATATATATGTATATATATATATATATGTATATATATATATATATATATATATATTTGATACACAACATCATCTCATGCTACTTTATGTAGTACTCTAAACCTTGAACTCAACATAAAAGTTCAAATTTCTGTACTCTGCCACTATTAATTTCTATTAATTCCTCATTCCAAAATTCATTTCCATGTTATTCCATGCATACCTTCGTCCATTTTTGTGCTTAGGGTCTACATAATTCCATTGCTATACTTCAGGTAAGGGAACATTAATTTGATAGCATGAATCTCTAACTAATCATTCTTGGGCTCTAATTTTTGTCTCATTTTTCCCTGCAGGATTCTAAATCTAACTTAAATCTAGCAATTCCAGCCTTCAATTTTTAGGATCATCGTCTCAAAAGAAATGAGGCTACATAATTTGAAATTGCAAAAAAAAAAAGGACAATTGTATTGCCTCATTTTGGATATGCTCTTACCTAATATGCAAGCTAGTAATAGCAAGATCAAGAAACTGATAAACAATAAATGTGAAGAAAATTAAGTACTTCTGGAACAGATAGAATCAGATACCTCTTCAATGGTGCAGCTGTCACATCTTTGACGGTCAAAGAAGATCTGGGAGTATTAGCCAGTGCTTCACTTATATCCGGCCTGTTCAATCAGATGATTAAAGAGCGAGGTGTTTTGCTTATCACTTTGACAACATACTGACACAAATATGAATATCTAAACTACCAGGGAAAAGATAACCAATGAGAAATCTTAAATTTTAAAAGATGTCTGCTCAATGCCAGCAACTCTTAACAGCAATAAGTCAAGATAATTATGACTCCAAAACTTCTTGTTACTGATGAATATAGGAAAAGGAAATGTGAAAATAATGGGATATTAAGATTCAACAGCAATTAAAATCACATTCAGGGTAATGCACGTTAGTTTTTATCCATCTCCAAGAACAATAGACAGCAGATCAGTGACTTAAATCAGATAAGCTTTGCACAACGACCAGACTGAGCTTTTTTTTTTTTTTTGGAAAAATGTAGTATAAATAGAACATAAATTAGCAAGTACAGGTATAATAATCCAAGGCATAGAAATTTCTTCTTAGTAATTGCACACTTCCAAGATGAACTACTTGACACCAAACTTGTACGCTTTTGTCTTCTAATTTCCAAGAGTCTGTTGCTTGAGGAAAATCATTATTATTTATTTTTTCAATGCTAATATTTTTAGTCTAAAAAGCTATGATAACTGCAAATATTGGGAGGCAGAAAACCTAACGCTTGGAATTTATGTATGAAACAAATATAAAGAATAAAAGCATATTGAGAGTAAGAAAATATTTATTAGAAA
Organism: Aleurites moluccanus; assembly: GCA_948193065.1. NCBI lineage: Eukaryota > Viridiplantae > Streptophyta > Magnoliopsida > Malpighiales > Euphorbiaceae > Aleurites > Aleurites moluccanus. Next base: position 116,923 of record CANXYC010787227.1, on the reverse strand, counting down.
AAGGGAGAACTACTTTTTGTTGGATTTTATATGAGATGTATTTTAGTTGGAGTAAACCCAAATTTAGAAGCAATTTAGCAATTTTTTGCAGATCAAGTTCCCAAGTCAAGGTCATATGCTTAATGAAAATATTAATCAAATCCATTATACAGCTTAAAATACTAAAAAAGAAAGGCAAATAGGGAATTTGTTCAAGTTGAACCTTAAAATATATGAGCTAGTACTTGCAAACTGCATGTGCTTCTGATTTAAATCAACGAGGTCTAAATATCCATACCAGCTAAAGTAGGGGACAAGCATTGACTGTTTTTGCAACTTATTTGAGTTCTTTGACAAGTAAAACTCAGCAACAATAGAGAGGATATCCTTTATCTCTGTCCCACTGCCAGTAAGCAATACTCGACCATCTGGTTGAACTGAAATTTTAGAATTTCGGGCCATGTCACCCACAAAGTCCACTAAAGGTTTCGGCGCATCACATTTGCCACTTGGATAAATGAGTGGAGCAAAGGGCTGCTCATGCATATCCAATGTCATTGCCTGGGGACCCATCAAGTCAGACAGTAAAGATAAATCAAATCCACCTTTCTCTAGTTCACTTGATCCAGATGCAAGAAACTTCAATATTTTCTCATGTTTTGTACATTGTTCAGCTATCCCAAAGCTGAAGAGAACTGAGTCTGGGCAAGTGTCTGCCGACAAAAAAAATACACAAGTTTGAATACACAAGTATTGTATAATTATCTGATAGAAAATTATGATTCATGAAATTCAATAACAAAATAAAAAATAATAAGAGGAAAAGAGGGGGCCAGCAACATTCCAGAGCAATGGACAATTGATACCATTCTATTGACTGAACTTTTCACTAGCCACCAGGGTTACCTATATTTAGTTAGGATTTATATTTAGCTGTTATTAATCATCCCATGGATGAATCTAGCCTCATTTTGTGCACCAACATATCTATTAGTATCCCGGCAGCCTACTCCATAAAATAGTCTTCGTGATTCCTTATCAATATACTATATCATCAGAAGCATAAACCACATAAAATTACATAGTCCAGCATAACCATCAAACAGTCCCAAACAGCATAGTAAGTTACAAACCTTGCACATCAATGAGTACAGGCCTTCCAACTGTTGAATCAATCTTGGCAAACTGGTTATGCTCATATAATCCACTTATGGATCTCCATGATTCCCCGTGCTGATGTTGCCTAAGGGAATTCGGTCTTTTTAACTCATGTCTTGCTTCCTTACTTGGCAAAAAGGGTTGGAAGTCCTGAATCAACAAAATATTAGACAATTATTTACTTATGAACAGCCATGGTTCACAATGAGATGCAGAAAAAAAACAGGGAATTACAAGTCAGAACCATTTTAAGATCAATTCAACTAAGCACCAAATCAGAATATTCTCCTAAAATGATAAAATATTCTAAATAAGCTTCTCTTATCTTTTATTGACGGGGACAAGCAAGTATGAATTTACCAACAACATAAATGATGAGTCAATAGTCAAGACATTATGTGAATAAAGTGACACTAATAGAAATCAATATATCACTACTCCAATGTCAGAACTACTCCAAAATTAACAGTAAATCAGAAAGATCATTTACCCATATATGGTCCTGCCAAAGTGGGTTATCGAACCGAACTCGTGACAGTCCTGCAACTTCTTGGCTGCAGGCCCAATACCCTTACCAGTGCACTTGACAACAATAAAATCATCTACTAGTCACAGGCAGATTGCATAGTTTGGAACATCGTCACAAATGGTTAGTTGCATCTTATAATCATAAATCCCAAGTTAGGAACATCATCATAAAGGGTTAGTGTTGACAACACAGATAGAACAAACTAAATTACCAAAACTATGAAGCTATAACCGTGGAAATCCAACCAGACTCAGAACAACGAATACAAACATAAACGAGAAAACCCAAGTCACCACCAGCAGATAAGCTTAGCAAAACCCAAACAAAACCACAGCATACATAAACAAATCCAAATTAACAATAATATAAACCAGAAATTCATATATTACCTTGATGCCTCCAGTCTGATCCTGGTAAAAGACTAACCCAGGACCAGAAGGATATCCATGAGAAGCCATCAAGCAAAGCTTAACCATAATCTGGGGAGAGAAAAACCCAGTTCAGAAACCAAACTTTCAGATGCCGAAATCTCTCCTTTCTCTTATACCCTTGGCCCTTTTCTCACAGCACCATAAACTTATCCATCCGTCAGATCTGAATATCAAAAGATTTTGCCTAATTATCATATTTTTTAGGTGGTACCCATCATTAAAAAAACTCAGATTTACGTGACCCAATTGTTTGACTCAGAATTTTTCCCAGTTCTGGATCTGTGGCTGAGGCTCTCCCTTGAGAATCCAGACAAGAAAAAAATGTCTGCTTGTTCTGTGTTTGGATTTCTAGGAATCTTTTATTACCTATGTTTCTCGCTCAATTTAAGAATTTGTCCTTTCATTTTGTTTTAATTTTATCAGCCGTTGATTTGTCTCGGTGAAAAAAGTTTGTACGGCATCGATTAAGCGAGAGATGATTTACTGAGAGAAAACCTAGTGAATGGTAATGTATGCTCGCCTAATTAGCAAGTGGACAATAAAAATCTAGGCAGGGCCCATTTGCTTCTTTACTTTGTTGTACAATGTTTTGTCTTTTAATTTATAAATTATATTACTTAAAAGAAAATTTATTTATCAAAAAATTTCATTTCATTTCACCAATTAAATAGAAAATTACTGTTGTAAATCCAGTTTTACACTAGTTTTTTTTTAATTTAATTATGATTTAAATGAAATAAATAATTTAAATAATAAAAAACATGCTAAGTATTTAATATATTTTATTTGTTTATACTATAATTCTAAAGATATTTCACTCGACTTTATACTTAGTTTTAATATCATAGTATAATTTTGATTTGTTATTTTTAATTACTAAACTTTAATTTTTTGCTTTAGTGACAATTCACTCATCAAAATTTGATGATTGAAATATTAATACAATACTAAAAATATAAATATAAAAAAATGTGTTATATCATTTATTAAATATTATAATTTGAATTTTTAATATTTGTTAAAAATATTTTTTAATATTTATTAGAATATTAAAAAATTTAAAATTTTATATTCAATAAATTAAATATTTTTAAAATATATTAAAAAATAAAGACATAAAATTTATTAAATATAAAAGTTATAAATATATATGAAAAAGTGTTAATTAAATTACATATTAAAATATTTTTTATCATAATTAAAATACTTTTAAAATATATAAATTAAATAAAAATATAAAAAAATTGCAAAGTATGACGTAGAATTATATAATATAACTCTTAACATAAAATATATTTAATTATTTAAAAAATAAAAATTTTAAATCTAATTATTCTAAAATGACATTTTATTTAATAAAATTTATTTGAAAAAATATATTATAATTAATTTAAAAATAATTACAATATAAAAATAAGTAAAAAATATAATTAATTAAATTAATAATTAATTTAAAATAAAGACAAAAAAGAGTTAACATAATGAGGTGCGGGATAAATTATTTTAATAATGTCACAATTAGGGGTGGAAAATAAGTCAGTTTTGGAGCGGATTTTATAAAATTGAAACTCGACTCGTTTAATAATAAAAATATCCGCTCTGTCATCTATCTTGCCTCGGATAATGGGACGGATTGAAATATAGTTGTTTATATATTTTTTATTTTTTTAAATATATGTATATTTTAAATATTTATATAATATAATTTATATTTCATATAAAAATAATTATAAATTAAAAATATATAAATTATATATAAATAAAATATTAAAAAATAAAAATATATATAATCAAATTGAATTCGAAACATATATTACTATTACCCGAATCTAATTTAAACTCATCATGAATATAAAATAAAAAAAAAATTATTTTATTTTATTTACTAAATAAATCGAATATTACTCATATATTTAAATAAGGCTAAATCAAATATCCATATATCTGATTAAAATTATGATCCCTAATCACGGTTTTTATACATTAAAAAAAAGTAATGCAATGTTGGATATATAATAATCTTATTTGCATATTTTTCCATAATAATTTATCCAAAAAATTATGCTACATTTATATTTAATATAATAAATAAATAATTAATAATGATTTAATATGATCTCATGATGGCCAAAGCACGGAAAACAGCTAGTTGTCATGTAACAGTAGCAAATCTATAATCACTGACACAGGCACAGCCCTCCCGTAGTGACGTGGGTTGAGGCTGTATATTTTTTCACAATAATATTTTATGTGATATATTTTAAAAATTTAAAAAAATTTTAAAAATTACAATATAATAATATTTAATATAATAAATTTAATAATATATTTTTTTACTAAAATAATTAAATATATTAAAAAATATATATTATAAATTTCGTGTTTTAAATATAACGGATTTATCATATTTATAATTTATTTTTTTATTTATTTAATATAAAAAATATATTATTAAATTTATTATATCAAAAATTATTAAATTATAATTTTAAAAAAAAAATTAAAAATTTTTAAATTTTTAAAATATATTACATGAGAAAAGTTATAATATAAAAATATACAGAAGCCCTGTAACCGAGTGACGTCTTCTCATTACCCACTTACCTTACACCTGTTGTTTTCCCAAAAATATTTACTCTCTGGTTTCTCTACAATTGGGCTTTGGCTTACGCGGCTTCCTTTTTTCTTTAGCGCGTCTATTACCAACAACTCAAACGGTAACTTTTTTAATGTCTGCTTGTTCCCAGCTACATTTCAATCGTGCGGACCAAAACTGGTGTTCACAGCAATGTCAACATTGTTTGGTTGGCTTGCAAGCTCTCAATTTTGAATATTATTAAAATAAAATTAATTAAATATAAGTATATTTCATATAATCCAGTTTATTTTTTGAAGTAAAAAAAAAAAAAAAAACCTGAATTTTTTTCAATTCAAATTCTACGTGTGTATTATATTTTGTTTTATATTTTTTTTATACATCATATTATTTATTTTTTAAAATATTTTAATAATTAATATTTTTTTATATATATAATATAGTGTCTGTTTGACACAGCTTATGAAAAGGAAAAAAATAATTTTTTTTAGTGAGGAACTGATTTTAGTTCAGTTTATAGTGTTTGGTAAATATCAAAATTAATAAAAACAATTATCTAGATAGCTAAAATTCAGCTATTTGGATAAATTAGAAATTGCAGCTTTTCAGAAAAGCTGAATTTTAGATTAAATATGTAGCTAATTTTAAAAAATTAATAGATAAAAATATCCTTATGAATTTATAAGTAGTTTTTAAATTGTATTTTACCAAACACAAACATATAGCTAATTATTTTTAAAAATATCACTTTTAGAAAAATAATTTTTTTTCATATGAAAAATTATTTTCATAAGTTGTACTAAATTGAACCATACTGTATAAAAATAAATTTATATGTCTTTATAGTATTTTTATTAATTAATAGTGCATATATGCCATTATTAAAAGACTACCAACTTCTTTCTAGTTTTGAAGTAAATGAAATGAGCTTACAAAACAGAAGTTGGTTTGACCAGCATTATCATCCATGGACCGTGAACATTGCCTTACAAAACTCATTAGTCAAATTTACCAAAACAGCCTTATCATCCTTGACAGTTGTCCTCTCCACGGCGCGAGTTTGTTTTAACCACATACGTTTACCAAGTTACCAATAATTCTCTTTTTGCCCCTTTTCTTTATCGGGAGTAATAGTTATTATATCACTCTTACCTCATCATTTTCCATCATCACTTTCCATTATTTTCTCTCATTTTCTTTCTTTCTCCTCCCTCGAAACCCTTTTTTTTTTTTATAAATAAAATTTTAATTTCACTCATTCGTCAAATCCCTAGATTTTCTATCACTTTCCCGAGAAAGAATCTTATTAATATTTGCTTAATTACGGGAAAATTTAATTTTTCCCGTTTTTTAGGGGGGCATGGGAAGGATTCTCAGAGAAACTATCAAACCTTCATTATCTTCCTCATCTTCGGCTTCTAATTCGACGACGTCTACGTCGATTACGGAGACAGTGAATGGGTCTCATCAGTTTAAGATCACTGGGTATTCGTTGTCGAAAGGATTGGGGATCGGGAAATATATTGCTTCGGATACGTTTAATGTAGGGGGTTATTCGTGGGCGATTTATTTCTATCCAGACGGGAAGAGTGTTGAGGATAATGCGACCTATGTGTCATTGTTTATAGCGTTGGCTAGTGAAGGGACCGATGTAAGGGCGCTTTTTGAGTTGACGCTTTTAGATCAGAGTGGGAAGGAGAGGCATAAAGTTCATAGCCATTTTGGGCGGACGCTTGAAAGTGGACCTTACACGCTCAAATATCGCGGTAGCATGTGGTGAGATATTGTGTTTCTCTGGCTTTCCCCCTTTTTTTGTTTAATTTGTCCGTGCTGATTAATTACTGGAGCCGATATGGTGTTATTTGATTTGGCGGGTAGAATATGATTTGTGATGGGATTTTTGGTGATGACCGCATAATTAGAGAGTTAATTTATGTTTTATTTATTTTTATTTTAAAGTATCATCTCTAGAGAGATTGGAATGGTGAAATAGATAGTCGATTTGTGAGTTTTGGTAGCCAATGGAAATATTTCTTGGGGTTATTTTTGGTTGTGGTCTGACTTGATTCTAAGATTACTCGTTGTCCACATGATAATTGAGTAGCTTGTGCAGGATAAAGAGAGTTTAGATGGCGTGCAAGTTAGAGATTATAGGTTGTGCTCTGTTTCTCAGGAACTTCAACTTCTGAAGAGCTTAATAAGTGATAATTTAGTTTATAATATGATTAAATTTGTTTCAGTACAGTACAAGTATCTCCCCCTCCACCAAACGTATTATAATCTTTCCATTTATATAGGGGGTGTTTGGATGCCCTTAAAATGGACATCAAACGCCGTTGAACGGATTTTTGGAGTATTTGGCTGATTAATTTAAAACGCTGTTTTGAAGCTTAAAAGCAGAAAAAATTTAAGCTTTTGAAATGATTTTTTTAAAACTCTGTTTTTCAAAACTGGGTTTTCACCCAAACACCCCCATAGTATTGCTGTTTATATACATAAGTATATAAACAGCAATATATATATATATATATATATATATATATATTGTTTGAGAAAGTGTTCACAAGTTTGTTGGGAGTTTCTTTCATAGCCAGTTGAATCCGTGGTTGCATATGGCCTAATGTTGGATCTTAATGGTTGATTTGCTAAATGTTTTCAGCATTTGTACCCTAAGTATGTGCTCAAATGGCTTCAAAAAAATTTCACCTCTGTTTGTCAGTAAGGGTTTATCATTTTTATGTCCAATTCTGTTTTGTTAGCTGCAGCATATAAAAATGCATCCAAGCTCTCCATAGTTTTTGAATAAACTGATTATTATCTTTGGAACAGAATATAATAAAATTAAGTGTTGGATGCTGCAGGGGATACAAGCGGTTTTTCAAGAGAACTCTTCTAGAGTCATCAGACTACCTCAAAGATGATTGCCTTCAAGTCCACTGCAGCGTAGGTGTTGTTAGGTCACACACAGAGGGCCCTAAGACTTACTCTATTGCAATACCACCTTCCAATATTGGTCAACACTTTGGACTACTTTTGGAAAGTGGAAAGGGAACTGATGTAAATTTCGAAGTTGATGGAGAGGTTTTTGCTGCTCATAAATTGGTACTTGCTGCTCGATCACCTGTATTCAGGGCCCAACTTTTTGGTCCAATGAAGGATCAAAATACCCAGTTAATAAAAGTTGAAGACATGGAGGCTCCAGTTTTTAAGGTTCTAACTTTAACTTAACCATTTTTTCTCTTTGCCACTGATTCCCTACTCTAGCCTACAGATTTTTTGGCTTCTTTAGTAATCTTTTCTGCTCATTTATTTTGTGCAAAAAACCAAACGTTCCTATAGTTTTCATGTATTAAATAAAATATGGTGTCTTGCACCGAAAATTTTGATGCTAACTAATGCAAAACTTTATCATTGTATTTCTCTGTTACTGTTTTTGGTTAACATGTTTCAAAGTATTCACTTCACTTCTTTCATTCCTTGCAATCAACAGATTTAACTTTTTCCCTGGAAATTTAGCAATACCGGGTGCTCTAGTTAATGCAACATTGCAATCATACATGATAAACCATAGTTCTAGTCATCTAATTCTTTGGTTTCCCCTTTTCTTCATCTTGCAGGCTTTGCTTCATTTTATATATTGGGATTCATTACCTGACCTAGAAGAGCTTACTGGATTGAACTCAAAATGGGCCTCATCTTTGATGTGTCAGCATCTACTTGCAGCAGCTGATAGATACGGTCTGGACAGGCTCAGACTGCTTTGTGAAGCCAATCTCTGTGAAGATGTTGCTATAAACACGGTAGCAACTACACTAGCTTTAGCAGAGCAGCACCATTGTTTCCAGCTAAAGGCTGTGTGTCTCAAGTTTGTTGCGATGCCCGAAAATCTTAGAGGTTAGAAGCTTCTTCAAAATACTAAATGCATTAATATTACGTAGGACTGTGGATATGAATTCTTTGCCTAATTGTTTTACCTATTAAATTGTGATTTATCTGCCTTTTGCATTTAAAATTACTTTTGTTATTTTTGAATAATATAGTAAAACAAACAAATAAATAAATAAACAAATAAGCAATTTTGTGAGCATGTAATTCTTCTTTCTTTCTTCTTCTTTTTTATTTTTTTATTTTACGTTTTTTTTTTTAATTTTTTAATTTTGTTATTTGTAGAAGAAAAGAACTCCTTAGTACCCTTTAATATTTTCTTTTTCCTTTCACGGAACATAATTTAAAAAAAAAAAAAAGAGAGAGAGAAAGAAAAAGATGTTCTTGACTTGCAAACCAAACAGTGCTTAAATTTTTAACACTTGGTGTGTACTTTGAGGTTTGAGCTGGATTTGTTTTGGCCTAGTTTTTTCAAGTTGGATTAGTTTTGGAACTTTAGCTTTCACACATGTAAAAATAAAATATAAATTTATTCTTATCTTTAAATCTCTCTTTAAAGACATCCTTGGACTATTATTCATGTAATTTTGAATTTGATTTTAAGTTGAGGGACTTTTTTATTTTTCTTATTTTTATGTGTTGACGAGTCACCAGCATTTGGATTAAAGAATATGGAGGAAACCCACCAGCAATGCCTCTTGTAGGGCTGCAAATGAGCTGAGTTGAGCTTTGAAAAACAAATGCTCACAATTAATTATTAAATGAGCTTGGCTTGAACTCACTTTAATTGGATAAAAACCTGTACAATTTATAATTGCAAGCTATGTTTAAAAGGATTGACAAGAAATTATCTTCACAACAGTAATCAAAGGGTACTCCACATGGAGCCCATCTGGTGTGGTGTCTATTGAATCCCTTACTCAATATCCAAGGAGAGGGAATATCCTTTTATAGTAGGACCGTAGGAGGGCAGTGCCCTCTCTCCTTCTCAACGACTCGATGTGGATTCCACATCTAGGTTACACATCTTCTTCAATTTTTTTATTTTTTTTTTATATTTTCATGTTATGTTTAATAAATGATATCTTCTAATCTAATATTCTGTTATATATGTATAAACTATCATAACAAAGACTCTGTAATAAACTAGAATTTACAATTAATTTTTATTATTTTATAATTAGCATTATGAATTTTAAAAATCTAAAATTGGTTAATAACCATCTTTTACTAAATATGTAACGAAAAGTATGTTTTAATTTAAAACTTTATTTTATACAAATGACTTACAGTCAGAAAGATAACATCCTATTATGTAGAAATAAAATATTGCTATACTTAAAAATCTTAAAAACATGCTAGCTTACGAGCTTACAAGCTAGTGAGCTTAAATGAGCCAGGTATAGGCTCAAGCTCTCACTCGTTTATTGAATGAGCCTCATTTAGTACATGAATTACAGTCCGAATAAGCTTTTATCAGCCAAGCTCCAAGTAGTACTAGAGCGGCTCGATTCCTTTGCAGTCCTAATCTCTTGGTACATATATATTCATGGTTTGCTTAAAATCTCTGAACCCTCACTAGAATGCCTCTGCCTTCTGCTGAGGTCTATCTGTTCCTTCTAGGATGAACTATAGGACTCAGCCTACATCACTTGAAATTCATTAGCAGTTGGAAAGTATATTTGAATAGCCAGGAGGCAATCCTGAAATAAAATGATATCTTTCTGGAAGAATTGTTTACCCTTGTAAAATTGTTGTTTTTCAGCTGTGATGCAAACGGATGGCTTTGAATATTTGAAGGAAAGCTGCCCCTCTGTCCTTACAGAACTCTTGGAATACGTGGCTAGAGTGAATGAACACTCTGTTATTGTGTGTAGACATGGGAATGAAGCTATCCTTGATGGCAGTGACCTGAACGGGAGACGGGTGAAGCAAAGGCTATAGGGGAAAAACTGCATTTCCCATGCATCTTTGTAGAGAGGAAAAAAAAAATTTAAGGAGCAAGTTCTAAGAGTAGAAAAGATTTTCCACCTAGTTTGTATGAAATGTAAAACTTAGTTGTTCATTCAAGTGTCCACAGGTTGGCTTGCTATGTAAAGGTTTTCCTTGGGTAGGCTATAGTCTTTGTGCTTTTCAGTTTTTTCTCATTAAAATTTTAATTTGTCACATTTTGGTTGTTTATTGGATGAATGATCTGCTCTTTGTTTTTATTTCTGCATTGTAAATTTGAAATGGAGCACATAAATTTATGGTTTATGGACATCATATTGTGCTATTGTTTTAAGGTTCGTGTCTGTGAAGGAAGAATCACTTTATCGGTCACTAGCTATCCTATGACGAAGTTAGCATTAATGCCAAAAAATTGATCAAGATAAATTTAATTATGTTTTAATCATTTCAAAACATATAAACATTGATAATTTTCTCAACAATTTTGATATTTAAAAGTGATTGATGTTTAAATCTTTAAAATGAATTTTACATCTATCCAACAATCAATATTTGGTGAAATTTTCCTTCTTTTATTTGCTAAACATTTCTAAATTCATCATTACCCCCATTTTCATATTTCATCATGTTAATTAATTTCATTATGTAACCTTCTCGATGAATTTTATTCTATTTTATTAAAATCATGTTGTGGTCCAATGTTGTTAGATCTAACCCAATTTAAAAAAAAATCAGAAAATTAAAAATTCGATCTTAATTGAATCAGTTAAATTAAAATAAAATTAAAAATTATTAAATTAATATTATATAATATAAAAAAATATAGATTATACTATATAATTTTATATTTATTATCTATATGTTGAAAATAATTAAATTTTTAGACTTAAAAATTAAAATTAGTAGATACTATACTAATTATTACATAAAATTTTCATTTACTTGAAAATTAAAATGGTAAATATGCTATATGCTTCACAATTGAAATAAGAAACACTATGGCTTTCATGCACACATAACTATTATTATAATATTATAAAATTAGAATTAAAAATAATTTTAATAATATTTATTTTGTTATTATTTTTTGAGGTGCACGATAGACACCTGTAAAAATAAAACCATTAACATGCCTTTTTGCATTCATTTTCATTTCACATCTCTCCCCCAATATCCCTGTACTCTTTCATTGCACGCCCAACTCATTCTCATTGTATTTTAGCATATATTTCATCCTTCAATTTTGTTTGATTCCTCTGAAATTCTTGTATAATTTTCCTTTATTTTCTTTTACAAAAATCCTTATTTTTCTTTACAATTTACAAACCCCAAATATCCCTCGCATCCCTTCGATCTTGTAAGCTCCCTAAAAGGGTATTTTAAAAAGCTTGCTTCTGTTTACAACTCCCATTTTATTACCGTTCTAGCTTAAGCTTGCTCCAATGGACCATGCAGTGTTAGTTTCAATAAACTCTTTCTTGTTTTCATTGTTGTTTTCAGGTTCAAGGCCATATTTTCTTGAATATTTTTATTTTAATTTATTTGGGTAATTTATAATTTTGCTTTATGTTTTTTGAATTATTTTTTAGCCATTATCCGCTATTACCATTAGCCATTAAAAGTAGTAGCAGCTCATTTGGGATTACTGGATTTTCGTTGTTAATTAAGAAATTAGTTACAAAATAGATTTTTGACTCTCTATCTTCTTCTTCTTCTTCTTGGTTTTCTTTCATTGAAAATTCTTGTTAATTAAGAATTTTCGGTGCGTGTACTGGGTTTTGCGTTCATTTTTTATTTATTGTTCATTTTTGTTGTGTTATTCATTTGGGATTACTGGATTTTTTTCTTCTCCATCTCCACTCTTCATCTAGCAGATGAGTCTCTCTTTGGCAAGAAAAAACACAAAATATCACGATGATAAAATAAAAGAGCCGAGAGTTTGGGGGGTTCAAGCCACCTTAACGGTTTGAACATAAAGGACATTGTTTCTTTCCTGGTCAAATCCAACAACTTATTTACTTGAACCAACCAAGATCCAGCATTAGGCTGCCAGAGGAATTTATTATAAGAAATTAAAAAAATAATAATAATAAAATTGACCGCCGACCCGAAAAACTCGGTTAGGATCAACCGGATCACCCGTTACCGGCTGGATTACCGGATTTTGATCAGTTTTAGGGGATGGTTATTTAGAGGTGAATCGGACAGGCTGCTCAACAATTGCCGGTTTTCGGTTGAACCGGTCTGTCTGGTCCGGTTTTCAAAACACTGGTATGGCCATCTTGGGAAGAAAAAATAAATTGTCGTTCTTTCTAAACGACTTTATCTTGGTTTTTTAGACGGACTCATAAATGGAGGGTTATATTGGTAAATTCAGTCACAATTAGGTATTTCAAACGTTAAACACCTCCTGCTCGAAGAAACTTTGTTGTGTGTTGGTGCCTTCCAAGGACTGTTTGTGTTAAATCTCCTTTCTCAATTCGATCAGGGAAATATGGTAATTTAATTTTTTAATTTTCCTGTATTATATTTTTTCTTATTTATAAATTCAACTCCTGAATCTTGATGTTTTAATGTTCTTTTTCAACACAATTACCCCAATTTCTCTTCGCTGGTTTTGTTGGATTGCAGCTGTTCTTTTCCTATTTCAAGGACTTGGTGGGTAGAGAAGTGACAGTGGAGCTCAAGAACGATTTGGCAATCAGAGGAACACTCCACTCTGTCGATCAGTACCTCAATATCAAGCTCGAGAACACTCGGGTTGTCGATCAAGACAAGTATCCTCACATGGTATCCTCTCCTCTTCCTTTTTCTTTTTTTCTTTTTTTTTTTTAACTTACTTAAATTGTCCTCTTGGTTAATTATGTATTTGAACATAGACGATTTTCATTATATGGTTTGGTCGCATTCGTTGTGATGGCATGTTGGTGGAAATCCTGGATTTATTATGGGGAGAATTAGAGCTTATTTAGGGTATCCCTAGGGTTGGAGGTTTGAGTTAATTTGGGAAGCCGTGATAATGTGGAACTTTAGGATTCAGGATTTGTTATGGTCAAACGTATTTTTGGGTTCACGGCTTTTTGGCATATTGTAATTTCTTATTGAATTACTGTTGAATATCACTGGAAAATTACTTTAGGTTTTGCTAACTTATATATTACTTAAATATTTATTTCTGATTCTTAGTTTCATTCTTTCTTAGACCAAATTATCCAGAATTTGGTACCTGTTAGTTCAATGTGAAAATCTTTGGTCTAGTATTTAAAATAACCATCTGAGCAAGTACTCCCATTGCTCCATTATGTTTACCTTTCTATGGATCTCAGCTTCCTTATCGAATGTATTTTTACTGGTATTTTTATGTTGCTGATAAATCTCCATCTGATGGTATGTTCTCCTGTGAGGAATTCTTTTCATTTCAAATGGCATTGGTGTTTCTTATACAAAAATGAAATTTATTGTCCCTGTGCCTGGGATTTTTAAGAAAGTCTCAGACTCACTCGTGTCTTTATCAGATGTTGTTCTGGTTATTTTTGTAGTTCGTTGTTGATAATAGCCCTTTTAACATTGACTTTGGCTGTTTTCAAGTTTCAATATAGGTGCCCAAAATATAAATTTTCCTCCAGCATTTGCCTTAACTTGCCAGTAAGACGGATCCTTCTTTTGTACTGGGAGCCCTCTGATGGGGATTTGTAAAATTATGCCCTCTGGTCCAATGCCGGTGTTGGCACTTACTGCGTTGGTCTCATTTACCTTATACTGTTTGAAAGAAATAGGCCAACTTCATAAAAAAATTTAGTTCTGAATCTGATCATTTTATGAAAGCTTTACGTGAAGTGGTGAATATTATCACTTTCATGCATAAACACACTAGTGGGAACAGTTAAAACAAATGAATCAAATTGGCTTGCTTTGTATTGTTAAATAATGCATGTGGCTTATGCAAGAATCAAGATGCTTCAATGGATTTTGTGTTATTCAAATCTGATTCCATATACAAGTTCCTAGATCCTGGCTCGATAGATGAACATGAATTTTGGGTACCAATTTGAATGATGATGTGGAGCACCATTTAATCACCGAGTTATGCAAAATCACAGTTGCATGAATGTGCTTGAGTTTCAGTGTGCAAATAAATATCCACGTATTCAATTTTTGTAGGTGCAAATTACTTATCTGCTGGAACTTCTTTTGTTCGACTTGGCATTTGAGAGGAGTCATGATTTGCAATGATACACCTATTTGTTTGTCTGTTTCCTGGTGTGTTCTCAAGGATGTATGGAAAAATCTTGAGAAAAAATCTCTTTGTTTGCTCGCACCCTCTATGAGTTCCCCTTTCCCTTAATTTTTATCTACTGGGAGTCCTGTCAGTTTGGTTGAGTCTGGGCATGTAAGGGAACACATTTTATTGATCCATAATTTCAAATAACATATTATGTGCTCATCCTATAAATGATAGGACATAAACTTATTAATGTGCTTACTCACATCTGTATGTGTTTACCCATCCTTCAGGTATAACATGGTGCTTAACTCTTTGGTTTATTTGTATCTCTTGGGATATTATTACTTGGTTGATTTGCCCTCTGTCATTACTATGTCTTGGTTTACTCATGTTGTTGATTGACCTAACAATCAATTCTCTGAAACTACATGCACTTGTGTTAACTTGTTTAGTGGTTTGTGTGGGGTCACCTCTTTCATTTGACAGCCCTGCTTTTTTCTGCATGATTTTGCTAGTTGGATCTAATGATTTTGTGTTTGATGGCAGCTTTCAGTCAGAAATTGTTTCATCAGGGGATCTGTGGTTAGATATGTTCAATTACCTCCAGAGGGTGTTGACATTGATCTGCTTCATGATGCAACTAGAAGAGAAGCTCGGGGTGGCTGAGATTTTAGTTAACTTGCTGCTCTTATTTGTATGAACATCTGATGTAATTGTATTAGTTTAAGCAAAGTTGTCTTGACATTCCAAATGCTGAGTTGTGTATCGACAATTTAATTGCTTTTAAAAAAATGACTTGCATCCCGTGTGGAAGTAAATTATGGCTGATATTTATAGCCATCAAAGAAACTTATGATTGTGTTGCATCTGTGTGCAAGGGACCAATCTCTCTCAATAGTCTTAATCCCAACCCCAGCGTTAAGAACTGGCTTAGAAAAGTCGAATCCAGGGCCGCTTGGAAGAGTAAAACAGTACATAGTAGAGTCAACATCAGGAGAGCTTCTTTTAGTTATTAGACATCTCTCTTATCGTAAGACCGAAAAATTTTGAGGTTTATTAGGTGGGAAATGGAATTATGTTTTTTTGTTTAGGTAATGATGTTTTGTTTGTTGGTTCTAACAGTGGTTGCTTATGATTATTAGAATTGGGGTTTAAAGCCAAATGTTCTGATGATGATAGTAATTTTGGGATTTACATTTCAATTGCTATTCTCATAATTTTATTTTTAGTGAGCTATTTTCAATTCCTTTTCCACATACCTAGGAACCAAACTAGCCTTGAGAGTAAAAAAGTCATGATATAGGAGTTCTTGAATTGGAAGATTATAGTTTTGAGCCTTTTTATCCCTTTGGTGATGTCAATAAGATTTTACCATTACTGTTTTCGTTGCTCCAAAATCCTACAGTAACAGACAATCCTATCCACAACCAAGAATGGATGATGTCCTGTGCGTTGTGCGACTATTAATTTATATTAGATTATTAATTTATTTTTTAATTATTATATTAAATATAATTACAATAATAGAATTTTGTGTTATAATGCATATATTACATAAGGTGAAAAATAATTTGATACAAAATTAAACTAAATATATTATTTAAAAAAAATCATAATAAAATTATACAATTAAACTAAATATATTATTTAAAAAATAAATCATAATAAAATTATATGATAAAGATGCTCATATGTATTTTTTAAAATTATATTACTAAAAAAATAAAATGACAATAAAAGATCTACACAAATTTATTATTTATTATAACATTACTATAAAAGAATATTATATTATCCTTATTCTTTTTTTTTTCTTATGTCCATATATATTTTAAAAATTAATTGTTAGACTTTTCTCTTTAACAATTTAAAATTTAACTTCAAATTATCATCTATAATTTATCAAAATTAATTAAATAATTACAAAATGTATGCGTACATATACTCATATTAATTACTATATTATTATACTTAATAATAATTTACTGATTAACTGATTGATTGATCTTCTTATTAATTAATTTATAAAATTGATATTAATTAATTGAGATAAATAATAATAATTTATTTCACCCTTGATTTCTATCTTGACAAATTGACATTAAAGGAAAAGAATGTTTAGATGTTCAATTAAAAAATTTAATTATCCTATGAAAATATATATATCGATAATTAAAAAATTATTTGAGTGTTTGGATGTCAACTGTTAGAGAGCAATTGTCTATCTATCTCTTTCAAATTGTTAAAATATAATAACAATTAGGAACTGACAAATTTCAACTGAAAAAAATACTTTTATTTTAAATCAACAATTATTAATTGTTCATTCAAACACCTCTTAATATTTTGGAGGATTGTCAATTATATTGTTCTGTGTATTCGGTCAATGATTATTATTTTCCTTTTAATTATTAATATTTTGTAAACATGGAAATATAAAATTTTTAGGTAAATTTGCAAATTTAGAGCAGAAGAAACCGTATTACCATCTTAATGCCACTTAAATCTATGATTACAAAGATACAATTTCAAACAAAGTAGTTTCATATATACATTGGCAAGCTTATTATAATTAATTATTGTGTTTTGTGAAGTTATTTTAAAGTTTTATATGACAGAGAAACGTGTAGCCATCCCTGTACGAGTCTAATAATCCTTCTCTAATCAATCAAGGTTTTCAATATGAACATAATTTTATATGTTTATTTAATTAATTTTCTATATTATCTTTTATTTTTTGTAGACTTGTGTTTTGAAAATGAATCTCAAGTGGTGTTCAAACTGTGCATTGAAAGTGAAGGAAAAGTTGCAGAAAATTAATGGTACAATTTTTTAATTAAGTTTTCTAATGAAGGGTATAGTATTTTATGATTTTATTTATTTGTTTATTTTTGTTGTTCAGGAGTATACTATATCTACATAGACACAAAAAATGGGTTGGTACTAGTTTCAGGGTTTGCAGATCCTTCCACAATCCAAAACACAATTGGGAAGAAGGCAGAGCTTTTGGCTTATGAAAAGGACTTCATGCAAGCAGAAAAGAAATTAAATCAATTCTTGAGGAACAAGAAAAAAGATAAAACATGTTCTTGTTCATGTGATTCTGATTCTGATTCTGGTTCTGGTTCTGGTTCTGATGATGAGGTTGATGATAAAAGAAAACCTATCAAGGATAAGAAGCAGCTGCAAAAATGGCCTAGTGATACAAATTATATCCGTAATCCAGATTATAGGCAGAGTTTTGCTGATCCTCGAGTTTATGGGGGTTATCGAGAGCCTCTACCTTGGTATGGAAGGCCATACTATTTCAGAACACCATATCCACATGGGTACCCAGGAATTAATTATCCCGCCAGTTATATTATGCCATCGATGCCGCAAGAACCACCATTACCATCATTTCCGCTGCCACGACCGCCTCAGCCTCAGCCCCAGCCCCAAATGCCACTGTCAAATGTTTATGCCATCTATAGTGGACAGACAGAACCACCAGTAGGCAACTCCTTATATCACTCTTTTAGTGATGATAATATTAGGGCTTGCAATATATTGTGAGTTGACGTACTTCTAATTGGAATTAGGATAGTGATTTAGGTGGTCAAATTGTATTTTTGAACCAATGCTATCTACTTGTGAACATCTCAGCAGTTAGGCTTTTCAATACATTTCCTTATTGCATCTCAATTTGAAGTTTTAACTTTCCATCACTTCAAATTCGAAGTTTTAAGCATCTAATATTTATTTGTTGGCTATAGTGCAGATTGCAGAGCTTGTATGTATAGGGCACCAATTAGCACTTCGAAATCGAAATGAACAGCAATTATATTTTCTTAATCTTATGAACCAGCTCCTGAACTGACATTAGAATTTTATGTACTATGAGTCCTTTGTGTTGTGTTTTTCTTCTTGTTGCAACAAGTGAATTGTTTTCTTCCTCCTTGATGATCTGCGGTATTTCAAGTTCTCCACCCTTGAAAACTGGGTGTACATATGCATCCTGAAGAAACAGTTTCAGGTGTAGGTTTGGATTTGTAGCTCGTTCAAGTGTATCCTTCACCATTGCTTCCTGCGATCACAATGTCAGATAGGTAACTAATCATTCATACAGATAATCATACAAATCTTAATCTGAGGGGGAAAATTCTATCTGCTTTATTTTACCCAAGTATTGAAAACATTATAAGGTTCTAACAATCCCAGCAGTATTTTCATTAGGTATAACTTGATGACCATGCACCTACCCACAAAATGGTCTCAAATTAATTAATATGTTTGTCATGCAAGATCATCCTGTAGATAAATATAACAACTAATAATGGCAACCTCAAAAAAAAATTCACATTATCTAAGCATCTTTCCAATCCCAGATTCTTAGCTATACTCTTTCAATAAAGCTCTACAAGTATAAACATTCCTCACCAACCTGTAATGGGAATTTCACAAATGCAGATTCAAAACGCCCCTTGCAGAGTATGTGGAACCAAATTGTCAGAACAGGAAGTGCGATGAGCAAGGGTGTTAATTCCTCAGCATCCTTTGTACTCAGCAACCCCAACAAAAGAAGTTGAGCTATCATTAATCCAATCATCAAATGCTGATGCACATCTGGCCAGAATGCAGCCCCGCTCTCATATTTTTGGTTATATACATTAATAACTTGCAATAAGAAGCAAATAGCCATAAGCACATCCAAACATTTAGATTTCATGGTGATTTTAGATGAGAATATTTCTCCAACGTGTATAAATCAACAAATGGTTCTATGAAGTGATACGGCGATTATATGAACTTTTCCCCTACTACCAAGTAGTATAGAACATGAACTATGAACAGCAGTCTCAATCAGATAGTATTAGTTTATTGATAAGGGTGGTAAATCTTCAGGGAAAAGGAAATAATTGTTGTTAGTATAAGTAAGAATTCCGTTTTGTCCCTAGGGTAGATAGCTTCTGTTCATGTTATAAGCGATCCACTTTCCTGTGCAAAATGTGACAGAACATTAAACAACAGTGCCATTTCCATAAACTACCATACCTGATGGCGAAATACCACATAGGAAAAGGCAAAGAAGATGACGATGAAAGGAATAAGAAAGGGTGTCACAGCAGCATAAACAAGTCCAAGCAAGAAATAAAATTGTATACGAGGTTCAGACGTAGCAAAGTCCACACAACCAGGATCAGTTGCTTGATCCCTATCTTGATCTGTCTTAACTAGAAATGTGTTCTTCAAATGGAACATGACTAATGGCACCAATCTGAGGATCTCCGCAGCAATTGCAGCCCAGCCATCGACCATTATATAAGTAATGAAGAAAGTGGCTTTTAGCGGGATCGACACACCAATGGTTTTTGGAATCCTGAAGAGCAGAATAAAATTCTTATTTGAAAGTTCTAATATCTAAAACCTGATCCATGTAAAGAACAGTTAAACCATGTGGACTTATAACAGAATAAATGGCGTATTCCTCTTAGCAAGTCATAAAAGAAGATTGACTGTTGAGAAAATTTATAAAAACCATAATCCACATTATATCTACATGCTTCATTCAGATTTGACTTGTTAATGCTGTATCTAACATTTTGTATGACTATGTCAACCATATTTCTGAAAGACCAATTAAATAGAGGAACATACTCTGTTGCAGACTGATTAAGAAAAGTCTTAAGCTGATCCATTGCTGTTCCCGTTACTATGCTGCCAATAAACACATTAATAAGTAGAAACAAATGATACTTCGCAGCAGATCCTCTATCCAAAGATGAGAGCGATATAAATCCTTCTATTTTGGACATAATCATGAGTATAATTGGGAGCACAATAAGAAATATCTTCAGAGCAAGGCCTGGAAGAATGCCTTGGACTACAGACTTGACAGATTTCCTGCAAAAAAAAAAATTCCAAATGAAGAAATTGGAGCGCCACATACAAACAAAAGTTAATTTATCCTATTATTTTGGACATACACACATAAAGAGATGGCTATATTTCATTCCGTCATTGTGATGTCTGTACTCAAAATTAAAGCAAAATAACATCCATTTGTTTTTATCTCAGTAACTCACTGTAAGTTATGTGGCACTTACATCAGTTTTTGAAAAGGTCAATAGTTGTCAATAGATGAATTTTTAGGTATAAGCAAGTAATATGAGATTATTTGGTGATGGATCTATAAGGTGGGTTTGCACCTGGGAGATAATGGATCAGAGAGAGAAAAATACTTCAAATGCAATTAAAACATTGGAAAAATATCGTCATTTCAGAAACATGGTTGCCTATTATCCAAGTCAGAAATTGAAAAGAACTAGAAGCATTCAAAAGGAAAATCAACTGAAAGGGAAGAAAAGCTTACATTTCTATTAAAGGTTTCATTAAAGGAAAAACATTCTCTATCCCCTCAATGCTGGCTAGAGACTGAACAAATGCTATGGGAATCATGAAAAAGAAAATTAGAAAAAAAAGACCAACTGTGATTAGCCGTCTTCGAATAGTGAGTTCAACATATGGTATTGCCAGATTATCCCAATATACATCACGGGGCTCAGGAGCCCTTTCGGTCAACCAAATTGTTGGGTTACTTGTTTGCTGAGTTTGAGCACAGATAGCTGCTCCCCATCGGGATCTGAATGAAACAAATGCTACTGGAACCACAGCATTAGGATCACTTCTAACCTTTTCTCTTTCTTTATCTTCCTGCATGAAAGTGTCATACATGAGAAGAAGACAGAGAAAAGGTTTCATTTATTGCAATTTCTTGCTTTTATTTTTAATTTAATATGGTCTCCTTCATCTTCTCTTCTGGAAAAAAAAAAATACTAACAACGGTAAAGTCCACTTATTTATGATGTTACTATTTTTTTTAAATTTTGACGAATAAATGCCAAAGATTCCAAACTCAAAAAATACTAAAGTAGGGTGATGTCACTATCACTGGATTCAAGAATCAAGACTCCAATAATCACATTTTTAGGAAGGATGTCCGTCATTCAATTGTGTCTTAATTGAGTTATCTTAATTTGAATTAGAGGGCGAGCTTCGTATTTAGAAAAGAGAAATATATTATTTTCATAGGAAATGAGTTATATTAACATTATAAGACATGAAATTTATAATACACGAATTTTCTTAACTAAAGATTACGATATGGAAGAGATTATATTATAAGACTTTTTCAATTAGCTAGTAAGTTGGCTGTACTCGAATAAGTTTCTTTATTGATATTAATTGTTGACATGTTATCTGACATTTAAAATAAGATTGACTTAGATGAGTGGATATCTAGACGCTACACAACAAATCTTAATTTCGTGACACATAAATAAGAATATAAAATAAAAAATATAATATTCAGTTAATAATTTTTCATAAATCATATAATAAATAAATAAAATTATAAAAAAAATGAGACCACAAAAAAAATATCATCCAGACTACTATTCAGTATGACAAAGTTGGACCCGCAATCCACACCTTTGAATATAAAAAAATTGAAACAGTGACTATATATATTCTGAAACTTGGCACATTCTTGGAGATGAGGATGAAATATAGTACTGGATTTTGCTGCCGTCAGTACAATGTGCATACCATAACTGGAAGTGGATGAATTTATTTAAATTCTTTAAGCCAAATTATGATCTCAAATAATCCCAAAAGAACAAAGAGAAGGAATCAGGGTGAAACTAGAGTTTTAAATTTAGGGGGGCTAAAATTACTTTAATAATTATTATATATAAGTGCTGATTTAAAATTATTATGTGAAGGAAAATTATAAATTTATGAGTTTAAAATTTATCCTTTGATAATATATTTTTATATTAAAATATAAAAAAATTAAAAAAATAATAATATATATATCTCTTATGTATAAAAAAAATATTAAAATTTTTATACTTTATCTTAAATAATATAATTATCAGTTTACTACATACATAAATTATCATAAATTTTAAATTTTATTGTCTAAAAAAACGTAATATTTAAAATATATCAAAAATTTAGAAAATTTAATATTTAAAATAATAAATATTATATAAATGAAACATAAAATTAAACCTAAAATTTATTAATTTTAGCTTAAATTCTTTAATAATTTATATTTTTTTTATTGATCAGACATTTTTTCCCTCTCTTTTCATTTCTCAAAAATATAAAACAATTGAAATGACGAAAATGATAAAAAAAAAAATTAAAAAAAATATATAAAATAAATTTTACTATTAATTTTGATGTATGAGTATTTTAGAATTAGGAGAGTATTTACAAAGTTTTTTAGACTAAATAACAATAGAAAATTATATTATACATAGACCTACTTGTGGAATTTTTTTTTTTCAAGAGACTAATGTTATAAATAACTATTAAATAAATATAGATATTTGGAGGGTTTTTTGGTAATAGACAGTTCCGCCACTGGAATCAATTATATAATATACACATAACATTAACAAAAAGGGATGAAATACAAAACTAAACAAAATCTTAAAAAAAAAAAAGGAAAAGGAAAATAATATCACATGCAAAATTAGAAAGTGGAGGAACTACAAGTACCTATCACAGTAATCTGCCAACACACGACTATATATGCAAAATCTATGTCAGCATAATAAAATAATAATCACTACCCTTATCCAGTCATCCTCATATCTGATCCCACTATCAATATGGGCCTGATAGAGGAGTAGCCGATTCAATCAATTAGTGGGCCCTTGCTCAGCAAATCTGTCACCTACTGGGTACCGTCTCATTAATATCATAATCATCACCACCGTCAACATCGTCGTGATGATCCGGATCATCACTGAAATTGTCGTCTTCCTCCTCCTCGTCATCATCATCTCCACATGCACCTGCGCCTTCTTCATCGGAAGACAGCGGCACAAGCCAACAAGTCCCATACAAGTGCCCATTTAAACACACAAAATACTCTAATCCGCCGTCGCGTGACCCAAGCCGCCTAGCCGCGCTCTTTGGCACTAGTCGAGCTGAAGTCATACTCCACACGCGAAACCCACAGTAAGGACACGTCACTTTCTTCTCTAGCTCAACCTGCCGTCTGATCAAGCATGCTCTGGTTCTTGATTTCATAAATCCCCGAAATACCCCTCTGTAAATCCCCAAATCATCCTCATTTTCCCCTGTTGAATGCTCACAAGGATCGCTCACATAAAGCAAATCGCTCCGACATTTCTTCGTTAGAAAGCTCCGACCCGATGTTTTCGAAAACCGAGAAGTTTTGACGAAATGACCCGGAGAAGGTTGACTCACTTTGAAATTCGGTGGGTTCGATTCACAGCCGCAACAGTAGAACATAAGTTTCGCAAGCGTCTGCCAATTGTCGCCGAAGGGAGCATTGGGAGCACCGTTTGTCAATGTGGCTAACATGCGCGGTGCTCGATATACACACAGTTTTCGCCATAGTAACCGTTTGGCTATGGCACGAAGCTTGCGGTTCACAGAGGCCGTCGCACAGAGAGCGTGCAGGTCCCATTTTATGGACTCGAAGACTAGAGGGAGTATTCGCTCGTTGAGTATCGCCGACTCACCCGGATCGGATCCTTGGTTCGGTGGGTTCGTTCTCCATCTCTTGGTCGCGCTCATTGGGACGATGTATTGAGATTACGGAATGTAATGGTCTTAACGCGGTTGTTAATATCTTAGGCTCTATAACTCAAAGGTTGACGCGCGTCCACGAGTAAAGAATCTGGCTATGTGAGACAGATGCTGATTGTAGTGAGAAACACGTGTCTGTCTATTACTCGCTACAGAGTTCGTGAATGCTTAAATGCCATGATAGAGAATCGAGGAATTACGTCAGCAAATCGAATTTGAGTGCCACGGAAGTACACGTGTCGCTACCCGACGGAATTGAGAAATATCCTTGTCGTGGCTCAAAAATATCTTCGCAATGACGTGGCATCTTCAGACGGCGTGTTCAGTAACCGGTACACTATTAATATCAATCCTCTAACCCTTTTTTTGTTTTTTTTTTTAAACTAGTGATAATAATAATTGATCATGCAAGCACGTGGTCACAGTATGGACTAGAAGAAAGAAAAATGTCAGAGGCAGGAAGCAACTTGACATTAAATGAATTTTCACAGCGCGTGTATTGACCGTTCGATTCTACCCACCATGAATTGTACACAACGGTCGGGGAGGGGGAATGAGAAAATTAATGATGGAAAAACTAGAGGGAAAAAAAATGAAACTAAGATTATTTTCAATCTCCATGCTTATATATAGAAGGAAAGTTATTTTATAAATAGTAAAATTATATTTGTTTTTGAAAATTATAAATCTTTGATAGGAATAAAAATATAATTTATAATTTTTTTATTCACTAGTCTATCAATTTGAAAAAAACAATTTGTGGGCCCTTAATATTAGCTTTCAAAAATTCTACAATGGAGTTCCTGCAAAATAAAAGAATATTGGTTAGAGTCTAATCCTAAGAGTTTTTTACGATCAAATTAGTGATGAGTTTATAATGATGATAATAAATAATTAATTGAAAATTATTATGTAATATTAAATATCTTATTGATATAAAAATGAGTTCTTGATTCTATATTGAATTCTCTTTAGGTGAACTTTTCCTAAAAATAAAGATAAAAATATCTTTACTATCTTCTATCAAGATTATATATTTAATTTTTGGTGAATATAATTGTATTTTAGGCGAAATTTTTCTTAGGTAAAGACTTTTAGTGGGTTTTAAATTTTCTAAAGAAAATTTAATTAGAGATTTAAATTTGTCACTTTGGATATGACTTTTAGTCTTAACTTTTATTCCCCAGGATATGAAAAATATGGTGAGGTGTTTAGATTTTTAATTTAATGATTTAAAATTAATTTTGAATGAGATTAATTGAATATTTTTAGCAATTTAATTTTTAAAAGTAATTAATATTTTAAAATTTCAATTGAGAAATAGATAAGGAATACTCTCAATTTAGTGTTAAACACTAAAACATTGCTTATTTCAAAAAATTTTTAATAAAAGTGATTTTTAAAAAATAATAATTTTTTATTATTAAAACTCATTATTAACATAATAAGATTCAAACATCCATAATATGTTTTGACTATAATATCATGACTACTTAATTGTGTGATGTTCATCCTTAACTGGTTTGATTTTGACATTTATATAAAGGGTCATTTGTTACCGTTAACCTCCCAACATTTTTGAAGGAAAATTTATTATTAATTTTAAATTGAAAATTGACTCTAGTGTAATAATTTTGAATTTTAAAATTTTTCAACTTAATACAAATATATATTTTTTTTCACTCAAATCTATTTATTAAAATTTGGACCAAATTTAAATGGTGAAAAGTCAAACTTGAATCCCATTCAATTCAGTATAAGATCGCCCTCGATTTCAACTTGATCAAAACTAATGATGGTTGAATTTAATTATGAATTTGAATTTTCTCGAGCTAATTTCAAGATAGGTCTAAATTGAATTCAACTTTGAGTGTACGGAAATAAACGCGTTTGAGGAGAGAGTGGGGTTAGAAACTTAGAATCTATGGCTCGTCAGACAGATGGGGACAAGACCTTATCTGGCAATGGATGATTTGGAGACACTTAGAAATGCGTACCAAACACGATGCCAATGACTTATACAGTACAATCTACGGCAACAGATATATTCATAACCTCTTATTTCAAGCCGCGTGTTCTGTTTTCTGACAAATGTTCACACGTGGCACTATCTAGAATCTACTCTTTATGTAAGTGAAGAGGTTAGTGTTGGAAGTGACTGCCTATAGAAATTTTTCGAGGACACGTGGAGGGTGAAGAAAGCTTCCAAGAAGTAGGTCTGGACACGCGGAGAGGATGTCAATGCAGGATAGAATTCTTTGGCTTACTTTGCTGGTGCTTTTTGTCGCTTCTGTGAGGTTAGCTTAGTACAATCATGCGGGGTGAAACAATCTCAATATCACACGTATACTTTTTGTTTTTCCCGCAATAGTAGAAGTGCCTACTTATGTCTTATCCACATGCGGCTGGATATATTTTGAAGGGTTAACTCCTAAGAGTGCTTATTAAGAATAGAATGACTATTAATGATTTAGAGCTCTAAATAAATTAAAATTAAATAATTTTTAATTATTTATATTTTAGAGTAATTTTGATTTATTAAAAATTATTAAAAAATTATAATATTTTTACCAAACAATAATAATTTTTTATTGATTAATAAATTATTTTATTAAAAAACTGTTAAAAATTAATTAAACCCCTCCTTACTTTTTATTTTTTTTATTTTAATTTTTAATTTTCTCATATAATTGAGTGTTTGGTATTTTCATTAAATTTTTCATTAATTTAAATAATTTAATATTATTTAATCCCTCATAATTATTAAAATATATGTTCTAATTATTGAATTATATTTAATTTAAAATAATAAATAATTCACTTAAATCTTAAAAACTAAATAATTATTCACTTATCTTTTATTAATAAAAAATTAACAAAAAATATAATTGATAGAATGAAATATTATAGATTTATTAATTTAATTTTTAAAATAAATATTATAACTTGTGAATTATGTCAAATATTATAGATTAAATTGTAATTAATTCTATATTAAATTATTTTATTATTCTATTTAATTTTTTATTTTCGACTCTAAATTATTGTTTTCAAGCAAGAATATATTTATTTTAAATGAGTAAAATTATAAAAATTTAAAATTTTTATTTCACTTCACAAAAATATATATTTTTTTAATTTTTAATTTCTTGGGAACCATGACGGTCCTAGGGTACGGGTGATACTTATGCTACCAGTACCGCGAAGAACCCCACTGTACAAATCAACACATAAAGAATATTTAGGTTAAAGGTACGCAGAATTTCAAATAAAGAGGAAGACTTGTCATTTTGACGAATTTATTTGTAGGGGGTAGAATGTAACACCTTACCCTAATTCCTTATAGGGACCTTTAGTGAAATTATTTTTCTTTCTTTGTAATATGTTAATATGATATGTTTATGCATGAAATTTATATTTATGCATGTTATATGACCTAATTTTTAGGCCTAAAATTATTTTAAAATCAGTTAGGATTTAATCGGGTAAGTTTGAAATTTTTGGTGAACGGAGAACTAAATGATAATTTTACGGCCCTTCGAGATTTTATAAATTTAACAGTATATTTGAGTAAAGGTGGTATCAGAACTAAAAGTTTATCACCTATAGTATTTGCATACTAGTAGTAATAGAAGTACCATGAAATCTAGAATATTCATATATCGTCAAAATGACAAGTCTTCTTCTTTATTTGAAATTTCGCGTATCTTTAACCTAAATATTCTTTATGTGTTGATTTGTACAGTGGGGTTTTTCGCGGTACTGATAACATAAGCATCACCCGTACCTTAGGACCGTCATGACTCCAAAGTTGGGCTGTGTTCAAGGCTAGTACACCATTTACTGCTATACTATTTTAAATTATTTTCCTTTGTGCTTGGATAAAATTACATTGACATCTAAATTATGATTTTTATCCTTTCCTCTCTTTTTAAAATAACAATATGAGAATAAAATTAATATATGATAGCCATTTCTTTAATTTAGAGAGAAAATTAATAATGGATTTTTTCAAAGTAGAGACTGGGAAAATACAATTATTTATGGCCCAAAATAAATCTTCTTAAAGAGAGAGTAAAGCAATTTAGGCCCATCTTAAAATGGTCTAAGCCAGAGGCCCAAAATAATTATAATTGTCGGGTCAGTTTAGCCCATTCCAAAATATGGGCCCATATTACTGCAGTTGGTAGGTCACGCGTGAATGTAATTGCGAAACACTCCCCATATGATCCCTCCACACCCCTAGTGCACGTTAGCGGAGATCCCACTACAAATTTTAACCTATCCTGCCTCAGCGTACTTTAGCCTCCCCGTTACAAAACTCCCAGTTGGACTCTTCGAACTCTCTCTTCTCGTCTTTATCTCACTTTCGGAGAATTAGGGTTTCTACAGGCTTAGTACTTACTTTTCTGTCTGGTTGTGCGTTTCAATGCCTGCTAATTATTTACCCAATTCGTGCCTTGAAAATCCTAGACAGTGCCTTACTGCTCCATTTTGTGGGCCATTTTGGGGTATCAGTGGATTGCTATCTTCGGTTTGGTTCGAATTGCGTTCTAGAATTTGATTGAAGCATCGGCGATTCTTGGATGGCGCCGAGTCGTAGAAAGGGCGCCAGTAAAGCTGCTGCCGCAGCTGCTGCCCGCCGCCAATGGAAGGTGGGCGATCTTGTTCTTGCTAAAGTCAAAGGCTTTCCTGCTTGGCCTGCCACGGTATGCTCTAGACATATATCTATATATATATATTCGGCTGTATCTATATATGGTAGAAGATCAAAAGATTGATATTAATTTTTTCTTTTTAATTAGTGATTTAGTTAGGCTTTTAGGTTGCATGCTAGTATTTTGTTTGCGGTTTTACCCAAGTTTGGGCTTGTAAGTCTTGTTGGGGTTGTGGAATCTCAATAGAAGGTTTAAGTTCTTTTCAATTGGGAATTCAGTTGCTTTATTGCTGTTTATTAGTGGGATTTTAATCATCTTTGGCACTGGAACTTCTCATGCGCATGTCCAAAATTTTCTTAAAATTATTAATGGCATGACAATCAGACAATCTTTTATTGTGAAAGCTGAGAATTTTGGAATTTTACAGCAAATGGGAATCTTATGTTAAACCAAGTGCAATGATTACTATAATCTTCACCTATATAACCTTTGTGTTCTCATTCTAAACCAAACTAAGGCTTCTAGGATTACTCTTCACGTGCATTCCTGTGTGCTGGTCCTATACTATGTGGGCATTACTTTTCGTCTATTATTAGTTGTACATTGAGCTTATAAATTTGATTGCTGACGCCAGGTAAGTGAGCCAGAGAAGTGGGGCTATTCAGCTGATTGGAAAAAAGTACTTGTCTACTTCTTTGGAACCCAGCAAATGTGAGTGTTTTTGTTTTCTTCAATATTTACATTTTGGCAATATTGTAATTTGTTATTTTTGCTATTCACAAGTGTCTTATTGCTGACAAACCCATTATTTATTTGTTAATAAAGATGATCCTTGCTATTATGCCCTAAATTCCAGTGTTTGCTTGTTAGAGGTCGAAGGAGATATAAAATATCATTTTTTATATATACTAATGGTAGTTATTGAGAGGAGTGATTATGTTGAAGTGTTGAAAATTAATGGCCATAATTTAGATCTTGGATTCCCATTTTTGTTGTTTTAATCAAGTGATGGTGGTTATTAAGAAGAAGGGAGTGATTGATGTATGGTGAAGTGGTAGAAAATGAATGCTCATAATGTACAGAACGATGATTTTTCATCTGGTCTTGTATTCTTTAATTTGGTTGATATTGTTTTACCTGCCAACAGTTCTAAGTAACTATATAGACGTGTATCTATAAGATCTTTTCCCCTTTGGTCAGGATGTGACGATTATGGAATGTCTTTTTTCTTCCTTTTTTTTTTTTTTTTTTTTTTTTTATAAATGGAAGCCTTGTTGGGCAAGTTCACCTTTTGCCCTATTTATGTATTTATCCATATTTGTGTATTTGAATGAGACTGTAGATAGTTTCTTTAAGTAACTTGATCTTCTTAAAATTTGGTCAGCAGGTCAATGATAGACCTTTTGTCATTTAGTGGCACCACGGAACCTTTCTTCAAGGTCTACCAATTTTTTGGCTTCAGTATACAAATAGCTTGTTTTTCTATGTTAATTCACAAAGTTTGTCTAGTTGAATAAAAATGTTTAATTATTTTCCAATATATATCTTCATTATAAAACACAGAATGTGTCTTTACATGCCAAAACTGCAAAAATATTTCCCATAGCTTTGTTGGTAAGTTCAGCTGTTGTCCTATTTATTTATTTATTATTTGTTTGTTTATATATTTATCATGATTTATATATTTGAATGGTCCTATGGCTAGTTGCTTTGAGTAATTTTATCTGCTTAAATAGTATTCATTGGTTCAACAATCAACAGTAGACCTTCATTCATTAGTAAAATTAAGGAAGCTTCTTTACTCTATAATAGGGGTCTGACGGTCTTCCAAGATGAGAAATTTTAGGTTTCAATAAACAAATACCATATTTTTCTACATAAAATCTCAAGGTTTATTTGCTTGAAAAAATAGATGTTATTATCTTTCCACGTACATGTTCATAAAATCCAGAAATTTCTTTACATGCTAAACTTGAAAAATAGCACCCACTGTTGAAAATTTCCATTTTCTAAAATCTTATTTTAAATTTTAAAAAATGGACAATCTGATTTTCAAAGGAAACAGTTTCCTATTTGTGGAAGTTAAACACACTTTCAAGCATTTTTTTTTTAAATTATGGGAAGTTTTTTGAGGAAATGGAAACTTTTCTGCAAACACGTGTTTTATTAGTGGTTACAACAAATATCTTCAAGAGGAACCTTTTTCGAGTATTATTCTCTCTTAGCGGACAAAAAGGAAAAAGTATAATGTTTATGGGCATCATTCCTTTCTCTCTCTCTACTTTACCTTCTTTCTTTTTCCCCCTTCTTTCAAGAAACTACTAAAATTCCTTTACTGGTTAAGTTTGAACTTTGAAGTAGCAAACTACTTCTAATTGAACAAATTTCACTCAATCCAATTCAACTTTGTCTCACTCCCATTTTTAGTTGAGGTCAGTTATGCAGATTGTAATGATTTAAGGCGATATTTCCAAAAAGGTTTAGAGATGTTAAATTATTATTTGACTTCTTTATACCATGGGCCATGCCATCTTTGGTTAACCTTTATCTTCGTTCCTATAACTTGAATATGTACGATCCTTTGTGGTAGTGTGTATGCCAAGATGTGCAGAACATGGCCAAAACATCTCAGTTGCCAATATTTAATAATTTAAGTCATTCCTTAGTAGATGGCACTTATCTTTATGAATGCTACTCGTTTCTCGACTTCCATTTTCTATTTCTATACATATATTTTTTTAATATTCTCATCCTAGCCTCACTCATCATGTATTTCTTGAAAGCAGTGAAATATTTAATCTATTTGAAAGTAGGTTATAGAATTTCAAATTTTGCATATTGAATCAACATAAACACTGGATCTTTATGTTTTATGGTTTGATGAGTAGATAAATATTCTTTTAAAGTTGTTTTGGATTGCATAGATTCAAGGTGTTCTGGTTCTTTTGGTTGCCTTTGTTATGGTAAAGAAGTACTTGTTTTTAGAATATCAAGCCCCCTCCCCCTCCCCCTCCCCCTTTTTTGCAAGAGTAATATAATCATTTGATCTTCTCATTCAAAGGTGAGAATTTCTCTCCATTTTTAAGCATTTTAAGGAATTAAAAGACTTGAGTTGGAATTCCCTAAAGGATAGTTTGGGCACTGATCAGTGGCTTTTATCGATTCAGATATTATAGGCCATTTGTAAATTTGATTAAAAGTTTTATAGCATTAAAAATTATGTTACATGTATATTAAATATACACACAGTGTGGCACAAACAGCTATGCATCTTGCATGCCATGATAACTAGTTTGTGGGTTGCCAATTGGTTTTAGGTTACACCTGTGGCTTTTTTGATGTTATCAAATCATGCATCATGGTTTTAAATGTCGGCCGACACGTTACATATCGTTACCATACGATATTTCCCATTACGATACAGGTGATTGGAAATCACATTTTTTTTTAAATAAATTTTATAATAAATGATTTTTTTGACCTTATATTTATAATCTAATTATTAAATACACAAGATTCTAATAATATTTGATTGAAGTATTTACTTGATTTTTATTCGAGTTCGCAAAATTTGGAAAAATTAATAGCGACAATCTATTCAGTCTGATATGGTCCAATTCAATTCGATTTTATTTAAACATCTTCTGATTTTGAAATCATTATTTAAAACCTTGTGACAGATTTAAAGGAAGTGCTTTGAAGGCAAGGGTGGAACTTGACCTGTAAGATTGGAGCGATCAATGGTGAAATTAGCTACAAACAAAAGAGGAATTTTATAACTTTCTAGAAATTTATGTTGAATATATGGCTCATAATTTATTTTTGCAAGGGCCTTCAACCTTGTACTTGGATGTGGCCATGCTTTAGAATAGTGATTAGACATGCTATTAAGGAGGTTTTAGTTATGGTATCATTTGATTTTTTTCTTTTTCCATGATGTTCACTTTATTATATTTGACAATAACACAAGGATCCGCAGTGAACTCTTATCTCTTTACTTTGATTATGGATGAATTAGCAAAGAATACATAAGAGGGAATCACGTGGTGCATGATGCTTGTAGATTAACACACGAGGGAGTAATAGAAAGAGTTGTGGAGGAGCATTTTGGAGTCCAAAGGTTTAAGATTTAGTAGAACCAAGATGAAATATATACATTGCGAGTTTAGTAATGTTGAAGTGGGGATAATGAGGGAGTTAGCTTGGATTGAGTGTTATTGTTTCAAAACACCTATTATAAATATCTAGGCCCAATCCTTTTAGAAGATGGAGATTGAGAGGAGGATGCTAGCCATAGGATAAAAACTGGATGATTGAAATGGAGGATTGCTGGGGAGTCCCATGTAACCACAACATTTCCAATAAATTGAAAGGAAAATTTTATTGTACGACACTTCGATTAGCTATATTATATGATAGTGAGTGTTGGACAATGAAGTGACAACATGTATCAAAGATAAGTATTTCCGATGATGCTAAGATGGATGTGTGATTATACTAAAATACATAAGATATGTAATGAAAGTATTAAAAATAAAGTATGAGTCACATTGATTGATAAAAAGATGAGATAATGGAGATTGAGATGATTTGGACACCATTAAGCAAGACCTAAGGAGGTTCTGGTTAAGAAGATTGAGCACATCGTGATAGAGGAGAAAAAGAAAAGAGGGGGTAGATACAATATAACTTGGATGAGAGGAGTATAATATCATTTAGAGGCATTACAATTATCAGAAAACGTCGCCCAAATAGCAGATTTCAATTAATTTTTGGATTAAGATTAAGCTGAATTCAATTGAGTTGACAATTATTTACCCCTCATATTATTGTTCCATTGTGGACGACTTGAAAAATGTTTTGTAATATTTCATATTCATGGTTATATGAAATTATGTATATCTTTATGACAAGCATTTAGATGAAGATATTTAAAAGGAAATGATTGGATAAACTATTAGTAAATGGTAATATTTACTAGAGCTGAAACAATTGAATGGAGATTGCTTAAAGGAGATTCTAGATGTCCTAGGGAGTTTAGGAGCAGTGCTGATTCTGTTGCTCATTAACATTTAGTAGTAAATGAGGCCACTTAGTGCAGGCAAGTTCCTTTTTGTTTTGGTGCAAGTGGTACTTTAGATATAATTTTGGTATTGAATTTAGTGCACTTATGTTTTATGCAAAAAGTATATTCCTTCGTTACAATGTATGGCCTATTAGGATATTGTGGACATTTTCAATTGAAGCTTAACTTGCGCGGAACCACTTTTGGTTACTGTAATCCCCTTATTTGGTTTTTATAGATTCTTTTAGGATCTGATCTATCTAGTATGCTGAGACTTCTGGTGCATGGGAAGGTATTCCTAGAACACACATCGGCAATCGCTCAGTTATCGTCAAAGTGTTGATATAGTTAGTTGGATTCTAGCTTACTTAAGACTATTTAGGAGATTATTATAATTTGGGAGATTCTAATTCTAATCCAGATGTCTTTTTTTCTTTCTTAAGTTTGTTGCTTTCTTTGGGTTTCATGTGATATATCTGCTTGTCAACTGCATGTCATTTCTTTTTTTACACAATATTTTCTGTTTTAATGTTCATTGCAAATTGCAGGAGTAATTCCTTTAGATGATGAAACACAGTGGACAAAATATCATGATCATGGGAAAATACGTTTATTACCTAGAAAGGAGATGACAGAAACAGGAATCAATATTTTATATCATAATACCTGTCAGATGCTAGAGACATTATCTTTCTTTCTTAAACATGTATTAAATTTAAAGCATGCTTGTGCACTTGTGAACATACCTGGATGCTAGATCAGAATGTTTGGACTCAATATGCTTTGTTATGCAGAGCCTTCTGCAACCCTGCTGATGTTGAAGCATTTACTGAAGAAAAGAAACAATCCCTTTTGATCAAACGTCCAGGAAAAGGTGCAGATTTTGTTCGTGCTGTGCAGGAGATCATTGACAGTTATGAGAGGTCAAAGAAACCAGACCAAGTTGATCTCAATTGTGGTGAGGAAGTTACTCTGGAAAATGGTGGGAATTCGATGGAGTCATCAGCCCACTTTGAGTTGAAGGATGGGACAGAAACTTCTGAAGCAACTGTTTCAGGTAGAAATGATCCTAACCTTGTAAGCAGTGTTGCTCCGGATGTGGCAAAAATTGGTCCTTTGCATGATAAAGAGGCCTTATTGGAGCAACCCACTGATACAGTGGCGGTCACTGCAAAACCTGTTATAACTACATATACTTCTAGAAAAAGATCTGGAGGCTTACGGTCTAGAAAACGTGCCATCGAGAAAAGGGATTCATCGGTTGAAAGATCTAGAAGCTTTTCACGGTTGGAATCTTCTAGATTCCAGAATTTCATGATGCCATCTAATGATAGTAACAACAGTGTGGGAGATGCTGCTGAAATAATCCTGGACAGATCCTCACGAAGGAACAAGCGAATCAGGAAATCACCAGATGCCTCTGAATGGGATGATGTAGTTTCATCTGCTCTTATTTCAAATGCAAGCTTTGAAGACAGTGGTTCTGATATTGTGACAGTTGAGTCTGATTCTTTGAGCCAGAATGAAGTCAGTACTATAGATAGCGATTGTAAACCTGAGCACTCTGAAACTGTTGTTGAGTGTTTGGAGGGAGATGTTGAATTGAGCAAAGTGCTTGATTTTCAAATAAAGGCTGTGGTTATAAAAAAGAAAAGAAAACCAAACAGAAAGCGAACAACTATTGAAGCAGCTGAGCCACTTGCCAGGTTGGAAACAGAGGCAGATTTAGATGCTGGAGTGTATAATAGTAGCCAAAGTTCACAGTGTGCTTGTGAAAACCTGAATGAGAAGCATAATAAAGAAGATGGAGATGAGCACTTGCCACTAGTGAAACGTGCTAGAGTTAGAATGGGCAAATTATCATCTTTGGAGGAGGAACTCAACAGCTTTTCTCAAGCTGAAGAAAAAATCTCTAATGAAGTTGCAGTTAATCAGTGTGAGGGACACAATGGCTTAAGCCAAGTTGAAGAAAGAACTTCTAATGATGTCGCAGTCTCTATGAATGAGCAAATTGGCCCACCCACTAATTTTAATGAGGATTGTTCTGCTGATAAAGGCTTAATTTCTGTAAAGGGAGCTTTGGATAGTGCATCACCTCGAAAGGTTTGCGATCAAGTTCCATCGAGCAGGTCCCAGCTTTCTACAGTTAAGGAGATTCAGTCTTATTGTTGCTCAGCAGATGGTGAAGCTGCTTTGCCTCCATCCAAACGTCTTCATCGTGCTCTAGAAGCCATGTCAGCAAATGCTGTCGAAGAAGGTCAGGCATGTGTTGAGGCAGCAACCATGAAAACATTGATCAATGCAAGTTCAACTACTTCAGTGAGAAGCTCCTCTGACATTGCCATTGAAAATAAAGCAAGCGATGGTTTAGGAGAACAGAGTGAAGAGTCTCTTGGATGTACAGTCTCCGCATTCTGTTCCAGCTTTAACAGAGTCTTAGAGGAATCTGTCAAATCACTGTTAGAAGCAGACATTTCCAATCAACCAGTTGAAGCTTCCAATGGCCAAGAACATTATAAAAATGTCTTCAGAGAGGCCTTGGACCATGATAATAGCAAAAATTTTAATGGATCATGTTTTGGGGGTCACACCTTTTATACTGCTGTTCAACAAAGTACAAAGGATTTTACACATAATTTTGACAGAAGACAGGCCAGTCTGCTGTCCAATCAGGGGTCATTGGATCAGTTGTTACATCTGAAGGATGAAGGAAATTCTGAAAGAATCAAGTTAAGAGACTTTAGAAATGAAAATCTTGACCAAGGCATTGATACTGCGGAGAATTCTCAAATGATTCCAAGTCCTATATCACAGGCTGATGAAACTGCTAAAGTTTTATCTCAAAATGGTTCATATGTGCTTCAGTACAGTGCTGAGGGTACTGGCTGTGAGAATACCGAGTCATTGAGGTCTCCAATTGATGACAACCGAGCCAATGGCATGTAAGTATCAATTTAATTTTTTGATTTGTGACTGTTTAGTTTGTTGGGCTATGCAAATGGCTTTTTCAACAAGAATTCATACTATTTTGTTTTCTCCATTCTATATGAGTATTAATTCCTAGAGTTGAGGCATAAGAGCAGTTTCCTAGTTACCTATTGTCATAGTTTACATTGATCTCCTTCAAAAAATCTGAAAATATTTGTGGACAGACCTTTTGAGATGGATGAAATTTTCTGTGGGTTCTTTATTTCTTTATTACTTAAAATTTTGTTATTCTTCTGAATTTTTTTCATAGGCTTGAGGCAAAAGTTGTCAAATATGAGCAAAGACAAAAGGAAGCTAGTTATGCTTTTATTTCTGATGGTCATTTGGGTGAAAAGGATGCCTCGGTAGCCAAGTCAAGTCCAGTTCCAGCTGATGGAACAGAATCTCCTGCACAAACATCTCCACTCACTACCTCAATATGCCACGTATCTACCTCAGAAAGTGCTAATTTTGTTCAAAATAATGGGTGTTCTACTCCCAATCATTCACACCAGAAGATAACTGTGTGCACATCAGTTGATGAAGAAAAAATTGAATCACTGGTGCCACAACGCCCAAAATCTTCTGGTAAATGGAGTAGCTATGCAGAAGCATACACTGCTCTATCATCTTTTGAGGGAACAGTTGGTTCATTAACCAGGACAAAGGAGAGCATTGGTCGAGCAACTCGCATAGCCATTGACTGTGCGAAATTTGGTGTCTCTACTAAGGTAGGATCATGCTGCTTGCATATATGGTTTTACCTTTTCTGTGTTATCTAGTCATGTTAAGATAGGATTAGTACGATATTTTTTTTTTGGTTAGGTTATGTGATCTTGATACCATATCATTCCTGTGTTGCATGTAATGATAAGTAAATAAATTAACATTTTTTTTCTTAGTTTCTTTGTTTGTATAATGTACTGTATATGTAGTTTGTTCTTTTTTTTTTAGTGTATGTGTGATTCAAGTGAGAATCAGAAGGTTTTGTTGGAAAGAAACTATTTTTGGTTTGAATTGTGACAAGAGTGCATGAAGAATGTTTGCTTCATCTTTATAGCAGTTATTTAATTGCATTGGAAGTATATATGTTCTAAGTTTTTCTTCTGACACATAACTTGTCTTCAAAACTTTAGGTGGTGGAGATTTTGGCCCGTAATTTGGAAAGTGAGTCAAGTTTGCACAGAAGGGTGGATTTATTCTTCCTTGTGGATTCCATCACTCAGTGCTCTCGAGGTTTGAAAGGTAAATTGCCTGTTCTTGTGTTATTTTAAATTGTTGTATACATGTGGGATATGTGATGTTTATGTTGGACTTGAATTTCCAGGTGATGTGGGTGGTATATACCCATCAGCTATTCAAGCAGTGTTGCCCCGTCTGCTTTCAGCTGCTGCTCCTCCTGGAAGTTTTGCGCAGGAAAATCGGAGACAGTGTTTGAAGGCAAACCTTAGAATTTTTTTCATGAATTTTGCTTGTGCTATTGATTTCTGTGTTGGTTGATGTCTCACATCTTTGTGTATCTTTTATAGGTTCTGAGGCTCTGGCTGGAAAGAAGGATTCTTCCAGAATCTGTTATTCGCCACCATATACGGGAACTTGATTTTCTAGGTGCTTCATCTTCTGCTGGCGCTTATTCTCGCCGTTCAGCAAGAACAGAGAGGGCTTTAGATGATCCTGTTAGAGACATGGAGGGTATGCTTGTTGACGAATATGGCAGGTTTGAATTCGTTGAAATCTACTTCTAGTATAATTGAACAAGTTCTAAAGCATATTTTACTAAGTTATTTTTTGTTGCATCAGCAATTCAAGTTTTCAGATTCCAGGATTTTGTATGCCCCGCATGCTCAAGGATGAAGATGAAGGAAGTGATTCTGATGGAGAGAGTTTTGAGGCTGTCACTCCTGAACATAATTCTGAAACCCCTGAAGAACAGGAGACTATTCCTGCAGTAGAAAAGCACACACGCATCTTGGAAGATGTTGATGGTGAGCTTGAAATGGAGGACGTGGCTCCTTCTTGCGAAGTTGAAGTGAGTTCTACTGGTGGCATTGCTGTAATGAATGCTGTGAAGAATTTGCGTGATCAATTAGAACAGCATTTTCCACTTCCCTTTGCTCCTCCTCTGCCGCGGGATGTGCCACCATCATCACCACCATTGCCGACATCACCACCACCACCACCACCACCTCCACCTCCTGCTGCTGGCCCCTCTTCTTGTGGAATGCCTGATCCCTATGTTAATGGTGTTGATTCAAAGCTTTATACAAAATCACACGTGTGTCCTCATACTTGATTCAATTCTCTCTTCATTATATTGTCCTAGGTTGGAATATATCACTGTTTTCTTTTCTGACTGAGCTGGATTTGCAGAGTATGCAAGATGACTTGAGAGAATCCGTGGCTCAGCAGTCAGCAGAACCAAGAATCGACCAGTCAATGTCCAATGGAGTGCATTATCATGCTACTGAATGCAGGGATCAGATGCAGTTGCAACTTTGTGACTCTACAAGCTCTTTCAGCAGTTACCCTGTATGTTCAGAGCACACTGAAGGTCCCAACTTCCATCACAAAACTTATCCTCCAAGGCCACCACAGCAACCTCCTCCAAATCAATTCTCTTATGTTCAGACAGGCCAGCATGTGAAGTCCCGGAGAGAGACCCCTCCTTATGACCACAGGTTCCACTCGTCACATATTGCTGATGCTGGAAACTTTTATAATAACCACGAGAGCATGAGACCAGCCCCATATGAGCTTAGTGAAAGCTGGAGATACCCTGGACCCCCCTTTTCTGGTAACGTTATATTTTAGGTGAATGTCTACAAGGTTTTGTAGACATGTTATCGTGTCCTATAGCAGTTATTCTTGCATCCTAATGTCCTTATCATCTTCCCCCTCTTAGGTCCAAGATATCCTGATAAAGGTAGAACATCTTACCTACCTGGTACTTATGGTGGTCCCCCAAGAGAGCAGACTAGAGTACTTCATCAAGAGTGGTCATTTCCTCCCACGGGGATGCATCACAGGAACTTCATGCCTTTTAGACCACCCCCTGAAAGTGCAATTCCAGTATCCAATAGAGGTGTGTTAATTTACCACGGGATGGTCTTAATTTGAAAATAAAATTGAATTTTTTTCCTTTCTGGTCTTTGACAGATTTTTTTTTGTGTGTGTGTGTGTGGCTATTTGTTTTATGTTTCCATTGTTGCATTAGATAAACAATGATTGGGCGGTGGCACCTGGCTCAAACTGGTTAATTTTACATCTCATGTCTTTCTTGTGTCTCAGCTCCAAGCATTTGGCGGCCAAGATGAACAACTATTACTGCATAGCTGGGATTGGTAAGTTGCTGCTGTTATTTGCATTTATTCATTTGTTTTCTTGGGAGTCATTTTCAAGTGTCTCAAAATACTCTTGCTGATTTATATCCTAATACTATGCTGGTTTATATGTGTTAGGATCCGTTTTTTATCTGGCTTGGCTTGTTGAAACTCGACAGGCAAGTCTATCTGGGCATTGAATGCTCAATGATCAATGCTTTGCACAGAAGGGATCATCGGATGAGTATTTGGCTCTGAAGATCAGAATGTTTGACGTGCTTCATTGGTTGTATATATGTATTTTATCAACTCTGCGATATGCGGGGGCCTTTGAGACAGACGTCGTGGAGATTGGGAGTGCTTGTAACTGTCAACCGAAATCTAGATTGTTATATATCAATTTTTATTTTTCTTTCATCTTAGCATTTATTTGTTGCGAGGTCTCTGAGGAATTCTATCAAAATTTTCGTTGGGCTATTTGTTAGTGACTTTTGTAGCTTTATATAGTTGCCCTGCCGGCTTGCCCCCTTTCGCTGTAAACGTTTTTTTTTTTTTTTGTTCTATAGCGGAATTCCCATGGCCCAGCTGGATCAGAATACAGAACGAGAGGCAGTCAACTATATTATGTTATCAGCCGATTAACGGTGAATGACTGTTAGCAAGAGCTGAAAACCATTTATATTTTCTCTTGAATCTGAAACTTATTATTATTAAGATAAATTTCTCCCCTTGTACATTGGTTACGTATAACATTATTGTTAGCTGAAACTTTGCTGAAGTTGATTTCTAAGTAGTTAAGAAGTGTCTAGTCTCTGAAGGTAATAACCTGTTTGTGTGCTTGCCTGCCAAATATGAGATTATTACTGGGCTCTTTCCATGGTGTCACTATTATTTGTGCTGTTCAGCTTTCATACTGAATTAATGGGAAATCCAACATCATGGTTGGTTCTTTTTATTTTTTCTATAATGCATAATATTGGTTTCAAAATGTTAAAATATTGAAAAGAACCAGAATTTCCATTTATGCTTGTGTGCATGTGTTTTTTATTTTTTTTTTACTGCATTACCATTGAGTTTTAATTGATATATATATATATATATATATATATATATATAATACAATTAAATCAAAGCAAATAATGTTCAAGTGAAAATCAAAGCAAATAATGTTCAAGTGAAATTTCACATAAATTTTACACAAATAAAAAGAATAAATATTCATATTTTTGTTTACGTGAGTGAGGTTTGAAAGTTCTCAAAACCTGAATCTTAAGCAATTGGATTAAGACATAAAGATCTGAACTTGTGGGTTGGCTTGATATTGACAGGACAGCTATATGCACATTTGCCATATTAGAGTTTCTCAAATATCTTTCCAGCAACTAGTGTTTAAAAATTAGTTATCAAAGAATTTCCTAAATTAAAAATAATGAATGAACTAAACATAAAAATTAATACTCTTGAAGGAAAGAAAAAAGTATATGAAGCTAAATAATTTAATATACAATTTTATATAAACTAACTATCTAGTAAATAATTTTCTATAAACTAACTTCTTACCTTTATAACTAAATTTGTGGTCTGATCTGATACAACTCATAAATCCTTGTTAAGATTTAATATTATTGTAAAAAATTTGGTCAGAATTGAGGTGTGATTAATTAACTCTATGATTTAAATCTAGTGAGAGAGAGAGCAGAGCTTTGTGTATTTTAACAGCGCCTTATCTATTGACAGCTTATTCAATCAAAATAATAGGAAACAAAACCTTTAGAAATATGGCACACCACTAGCAGAAATTGATAATATATATATGTATAATAAAAAATTATTATTAAAAAAGAGTAAGTAAGACGAGGTTTTTAGGCAGTTCCAGTCAGTAAGTGATGGGCGGTTCTGTATCTGTCCCTGAGAAATCAATCCATGAATTCTCTGTCAAGGTATTCTTCTTTCTTCGACTCTTTGTATAAAATTGTATTTGATGGGTTTTGGTTTGGGATCAGGATGTCCGGAGCCAGGCCGTCGACCTTAGCATCTATAAAGGGAAGATTCTTCTTGTCGTTAATGTCGCCTCCAAATGGTTTTTCTCTTTTCTCACTTTCTTTTCCAACCTTTTATAATTACTTTGGAATTTGACAATTTCGAATTTTGGGTTCTTTCGAGCAGTGGACTTACAGATGCCAATTACACCCAGTTGACTGATCTTTATAACAAGTATAAGGACCAAGGTTTGTTACTTCTCTTTATCCCTCTTAGTTCTCCCCTTCTTTTGGGCGTTTTATTTTGTTCGATTTCGCTTAATTTGTTTCAACTTATGGTAGAAACTACAGAGTTTGATGGTTAGAAGAAAGTATTGGAGACTGAGCTTATGGCAGGAATAAATAGGTCTATGTAAGCTTATCTCAAATGAATTGATGAGTACATAGGGATTAATAAGGTGCAGGTGCATAACGGTGTGTTTGTCCGGACAACAAGAAATTCCCGAACTTATCCTCATTTCTGGAATATAGATGTCCCTTTGATATGCATTTTTAAGTAATCATTTCCCTGTGCAAGTAATATAGTTTTGAACTTCCAACTACAAGAGTGCAAGTTTCAATTTTGAGAGCCGCCACTTTGCACAAAATGTTGAAGGTCTTTCATTCTAGGACCCCGGCTTGGCGGGGCGGGGGTGGCTGGTATAATGATTAATTAACTTTGAAAATATGTTAGGACAACAATGCCATGGCTTTTTTTTTTTAGCTTAAATGGTTTCATTTACAGTTTTCTTGGATTTATGGCTGCAATATCAGGTCTTGAAATCCTAGCATTTCCGTGCAACCAATTTCTAAGACAAGAGCCCGGGACAAGCGAAGATGCACAAGAGTTTGCTTGTACACGATACAAGGCTGAATATCCAATTTTCCAAAAGGTATGCTACACTAAGTTGCTACATCCATTAATTGCAGCATTGCTCCATTTTAAAAAGGTTTCTTTTTTTTTTTTTTTTTTTTTAAAAGTCAAGTTGAGGGAGAAAATAGTGAGTTTTCTTGTCTGGCTATCTGAAGCTGCAAGAAGTTTCATGCCTGTGATAATTTTTCTTTTTTTGTTTGATAGTTTTTTTTTTTTTTTAATACTTGATACTCTGGATTTTCTTTACTTCAACCTGGATATTATTACTGTGGCATTGTGGTTGATTGAATGCTATATTTAAAATCATGAAGATCTGTGTAAATTGGAACACATTTGGCAAAAAAATATTTGAAACTGAGTGATTGTTATTGTTTAGGTGTTGGGCAAGTGATCTACTTTCTTTACCACCCAAATATTTTGAACGCCTTCTGATTACTATGCTTCATATCAATCCAACAACAATATTGGATTATCCATCCTTAAGGGAATTTTTTTTTTTTTTTTAACAACCTTGTATGTGATTTAGGATGGTTTTTCTGGTAATTAGCCTTAGGCATTGGTGCAGTGAGCACCCAGTTAAGTAGGAGCCCCTGGTTAAAATTGAGCTAGCTTGGATTCCCTTGGCTTGCTTCCTGGAAATTTACCTTTGCATATTGAACCAGACCACCACTTTGATTACTTCTAGTGAGGTTTGAAAACCTTGTCCAATTGGTTAAAAGATTGAAGGAGAGACGCTTAAATAATTGCGTTGGCATTGTATGTATCATTTCTTTGTTTATAATGTGATGGAAATGATGAGAAGTGAAGTCGTATGAAGCTTGAAACAGTTGCTACAAACCTGTTGCTATGTGTGAGTGTATTTTGAGAGGATTGGAGAGAAGGAAATATCCATATTCCACGTACATCAAATAGTGGTATGACAATTCAGGTTCCAAAATTTTTTAGTTTAGTCCATAAATTTGTGATTAGAAAGGAATTACTTAGATTTTATTCAGAGCCCATCCTTTTCAAGCCTTAGAAAATGGTGCATGTTGAGAAATTAAGAGCATTATGTCACTCCATAATTTATGTTGGCAGTTTGAGAACCTGCACGACTTCTTTCTGAATTGTCTAAAATCTTGTTCTAATGAAGTATGCAGGATGGACCATCATTATAAATAAGGTTTTTGTTTTCTTGGTGATCAGAAATCTATTTCTATTGCTAAGTTGGGCTTTGATCCTCACATAGTTGAATTATGATTGATATGCCATTATTCTTTTCATTTGCCTGTGAACCATACTGCTTGCCAACTTGCACATCCAAT
Source organism: Aleurites moluccanus (assembly GCA_948193065.1). NCBI lineage: Eukaryota > Viridiplantae > Streptophyta > Magnoliopsida > Malpighiales > Euphorbiaceae > Aleurites > Aleurites moluccanus. The sequence goes on along the minus strand of CANXYC010787227.1, from coordinate 72,352 downwards.
TAGATTGTAGCTATTTTTTAGCTTGTGAATATACTAGCAAATACTAGATGCTCAACTCTTTTCATATTTAGGTTCGTGTCAATGGGCCAAATACAGCACCTATCTACAAATTCCTCAAAGCAAGCAAATGTGGATTTTTGGGGTCTAGCATAAAATGGAATTTTACCAAGTTTTTGGTTGATAAGGAAGGGCGAGTCATCCATCGCTATAGCCCAAAGGCCAATCCTTTGTCTTTTGAGGTACCTATTCTGTGCGTGTCTGTGCATGCAAATTTATGTAAGGTGTTGATGTTACTCAAAATTTTCATCTTGCTCATTTGTTTTTGGATGCAGGCTGATATCAAGAAAGCATTAGGAATTGAATGAGAAATATGCCACGAACAAATTCAGTAGAAGACAAATCAAAAGACGTTAAGCATTTAAATGGTTATATTGTCGAGTTTGTTATTGTATCGTGAATGATCTATCGACTTTTTATTCTATTTTTGCTATTCAGTTTGTATATTAGATTTTCTTTTTCTTTTTCTTTTTAGACGTAGATAATGGTGTACATAGTTTTCTTCTAAGTTTTTCCATTGCTTTTTTTCAATGAAACTTTTCAGGTGTGTTTGTCTTGCTGAAGTCTTGATTGGTTTAACATCCAATTAATTTGGATTTATAGAATCAGAAGCTTATATTGCAAATTGTTTTTTTGAATGTGAAAAAGGGTTTTATAAGTTACCCTTTACTCAGATGAAAAACTTCAGGTTTTGATTGTGAATGTTGATATTTTCTGTTCTGAGCTGTTAGGTTTGCATGCTAAGAAAGCTTCTTTGATGGTGATTGCAATTAGTTTGTCCCCAACAACCACTATCGTTCAGGCTAATCAGACCACAATGAACCATGAGATCTGCAGATTTTGTTGGGCCATGTACTGTTAACTTTGGTCATTTATTGGCCCAACATTGAGAAGAGAACCAGAACCATCTGTTGCCATCATGTTACTGTGTGAGGGCGTTGTTCAGTCAAAATATAATGTGAAAATATTATATACATCTTTCTGTCTCAACACGTGCAATCCAATGACAAGAGAGATGGAGTACAAGTTTGAAAGAGTGGAGCAACAACTCTTTGGTCTTTTACTGAAATTATGGTCATCAGTCTCCTCTCCATCGATCATTACTAAAAAGAATAAAAATCATCTTCCAGACAGCTTTGGATTTTCGTTAAATTCATTACAAATTTCAACCTAAACCTAAGACAAGATCAAATTAAATTAAATTAATTAAAATTAATGATTTTATAATTATTTAGTTTAAAAATAAAATAAATTGAAATTTTAGTATGATTTATGGATATAATTTTTTTTTTATAGATATTATTTTTTATTATTATTAAAATTAAATATATTTGATTTTATTTTATATACTATCATATTTTTTTAACTTAATATTAATTTTAAAATTTTATAAAAATAAACATTCATGAAATTAATTAAAAATATATAAAAAAGAATTTAAATTTTAAGAAAAAATATAAATTTTGAATGTGTTAATTAATGAAATAGCTAGATTTTTTATTATATATTGAATTATTTTGAAATTTTTTATTACCGATACTTTATTGATATTTTTTTTTTAAAATTTATAATAAAATAATAATAATATATAAAAAAAAATTTTAATTTAAATTCGACAAATCAAATCGAACTAAATCATCGGTTTAATTTAATTTAAACATTTTAAATCAAAAAGATTAATTTAATTTAATAACAATCTTTTAAATTGATCAAACCAAACACCTCTAATTTTGTATACTTATATTGCCACCACCAAAATATACTCTTCTTTGTTGCCCTCTCACGTTTGGATTTTCTAATCATCCATTGCTTGCAACTCCTACCTATATCAATTAATATTCATGGTGTTAAAGGCAGAAGCCCTGGGAAGGTCCCAAATTTAAATCCATACAGGAAATTTGATTTGTTTGATTTTATTTTCTACTCGTATTAAATTATAATATTTATTATTAATTTAATACTTAATATTTGATTTTATTTTCTGCTCGTATTATTAATTTGATACTTAGTGGAATGAAATTAACTTTATTACTTTTCTTCATCATTTCTTAAAAGGGTATGCATCAATTTTGTTAAATTTAGGCTCAAAATTCCACCACTTAGACCTTATCTCTTTCTGTTTCTGTCTTCTTCCTCTATCCAGATAAGGTGCAGAAATGAACCACCTTTCCTATTGCCAAACTTTACCTCAACATTGGGGACACACCATAGCACGTGGGAAATGGGCTCACACAAACAATCTCATTGGCTAAAGTCCTACATAGAATGACCCTCTGGTCCATGTGTCACAATCTCAATCCACAAACACCAAATAGAAATAAGAGAGTGGTGGGCCACTGGGCTCCCACTTGTCTACAATGGTCCTATGTAAGGTTATTTCTTGAAAACGACATATCGCTGCCTATGGCCCCCATAAAGATAAAGCAAAGTTGAGGAACAAGAGGTGCATTATGAATAACTTTGAACTGGTTTGTCACGGCCAGCAATGATAAGTGGCCGGCTTGTCGGATTGACTGGCTATGTACATGGGTTTAACTTAGCTAGACATAGTGCACGTGATTATGGACTCTAGTAAGGGTACGTTTGCCTATTTGTGGGCCCTATTAAATTTACTTGTGAGTTAAAAAATATTAATTTTTTTAAAATATTCAACCTATTAAATTTATAATTTTTTTTTTAGGTTAATTGCAATTTCTCCTGAAAGGAATCATTATACTAAATTTTTCCTAATTTTTTGAAAATACATTAACTTTCCTCTTGACGAATGTCATAATATACTATTAGACCATTCAGTCCAATTTTATCCTTAATCAACTGTTAGTCAATCATACAAGAATAGTGAAAAAATCAAAATGTCCTTACTCTTTATTTTTAATTAGTTACATTTTATTTTTATTTTAAATTTTTTTTTAAGGTTAAGAAATTTATTTTCATATTTTTGACAAATTTTAAAATAAAAAATAAATAAAAATATTTTTTAAAAAATATTTTTTATTTTTTATTTGTTATTTTTTATTTTAAAAATTAATTTAAAAAGAAATTAAATTATTAATTAAATTATTTCTTCTTAAATTTTTTAATACAAATAAAAAATTTATTTTCATATTTTTAACAAATTTAAAAATAAAAAGTAAAAAATATTTTTTAAAAAATATTTTTATTTTTTATTTGTTATTTTTTAAAAAATATTTTTATTTTCAAATTTGTCAAAAGTATGAAAATATATTTTTTAATCCTAAAAAAAAAATTAAAATAAAAATAGAATGTAATTAATTAAAATTAAAGGGTAAGGGTATTTTGATCTTTTCACTACCTTTGTAGGGTTGACTAACGATAAAATTGGACGGAAAGGTATAGCAGTATATTAGACATTTATCAGGAGAGTTAGTATATTTTTGAAAGGTCAGAAAAAATTTAGTATAATGGATCATTCTATAGGGAAAAATTTACAATTAACCATAATTTTTTTCATAAATTAAACTTGGTAATCTGACTATAAATAGTGGCAATATTTGTCATCATTAGTTGAAGAAGAATTGTATATGTTTCTATGGTATATAAATATAATGGATTAGTTAAAATTTAAATTTTAAATATATAAAATTTTAAATAAATAATTTATATAAAATAATAATTAAAATCTTAATATAAACTGTTTTTAATTATTTATTCTTTTAACTATATAAATAGTGAAAAATTTTAAATTTAATTATTTCAAGTTGAAATTTTATTTAATAAAATTATTTGAAGAAAATATATTATAAATATTTTAAAAATAATTAAATTATTAATAAGTGAATAAAAAAATAAAATTATTTAAGTTAATTATTAATTTAGACTAGGGTATATATATATATAATTAATTAAGTTTATATTTGATAAAATTATATGTGAGAATAATATTTTTTTATAATTTAATAATTAAATAATAATTCTTAAAAATTTTTTAAAATTAAATTAATATTTAAATAATTTATAATAAATTAAAAAGTAATTATTTTTTAAGTTTTAATATATTAAAATGAAGTACATTTATTTATAATTTTTGAATTTAAAATAAATATTTTATAAATTTTTTAATGTTTAAATATATTTATAAAAATAAAAAAAATTTAAAAAAAATTATTAGAAAAATTTCATCTAACATGATAATATTGTTATGCTAACATTTTAAAATTTCATCTTTAACTCCTAATAATGAGTCAAATTCTCCCAGCAATAAGATTTTTATTTCTTGATGATTGAGAAATAAATTTATTAATTTTCAAGAAAAGATTATATCCTAATTATAGACTTTATCATTTTATTTAGATTTATTGAACATTTGATAATTTAATGTTGATAATATTTTTTTTTTTTATAAATTTAAAACATATTTAAAATTTCATTTGATTTAATTATTTATAACAATTATTAACTATTAATTATTACGATAATTGATAAGTGATTCTTATTAAATAATAATTAATTATTATAAATATTTAGTAAACTTATTATTAATAATTAATTATTAATATGTTTTATAATAATTAAATATAAATATAAATATTTATTTTTTATTTAAATATTATTTTTAAAATAATTTTATTTTTTTTTTTATTTAAATAAGCAGAAGCTGATTTGTAAAATCTATCTATTGAATTTTTTATAAACGGTAATTGGTTTGGCTAGGAGAGAAAGTTGATGACCAGTCCTTATCAAATTGGTTTTACTAGGAGACAAACCCAATAGGTCTGCTTTGTCATCTTTATATCTCTGGCCCATATGGCCCAACCATAGGGCTACTATTTGTCACCCTCCACATATTTTTTTTCTCTCATATCTTCAAGACTTCAACACCATTTTCTTCCCTATATAAAGTACTTGCAACTCCCAATTCCATAACCCAATTCAACCTATAAAACTTTTATTTTAGTCTTTGTACTCACTATAAATAAAATCTTACACTTCTATGGCTGCTGCAAGTGCATTTTCAATGAGGAGCACGAAGGTAAGGTCATGGCAGAGATGTTCAAAGCAAGTTAGAGAGCAAAGAACAAGACTTTATATCATTTGGAGATGTACAGTTATGCTTCTTTGTTGGCATGACTAGGAAAAATCCCTTAAATTTGTTGACAGGTCAAGCAAGAATCAGATAATGAAGGCATGATTAGTGTCAATCTCTGGGATTTAATCCTAAAGTTACTAATTTTATTACAGGGATTGAAGCTTTGATGCTAAATATTAATGTTGGATATGGATTAGTATGTATATATGATGAAAACCCACAAGAGGAGTCTCTTTGTATCATACAGAAGCTGAAGAAATTATTAGGTTTTTAGAAGCAGAGAAATATTCTGTTTATTTATGTGTGAAATACATGTAATATAGAAAAACATAACTGATGATTAGATGATTTTTCCAATTTTTTAGATCCATTCTCTGTAAGCAGACCTCTTTCAGACTCTCACCCGACTCTTGTAAAATCAGGATCTGCAGGCTTTTAACTTTATCATTAGTGAAGAATACAATTTTTGAACAAAGTCTTGGACCAATTTTCAGGAACTTCAGAAATAATGGAGATTCAATTACAGAGTGGAAGCTTAGATATTTCAAGAAATGAATTCCATGGTTCTCCTGAGGATCTTTTGACCACAATTTCTTGGGCTTGGACATTGAATAGATTAAATTTATCAACAGACTAATCAATAATAGTATTCCACCTAAATGAGAAGAAATATTAATGAATATAGAAGGTGTATGATCAAATCAAAGTTTTCTTGAATCCCAAATAATAATCATTCAACTTTTGTTGGACAATATTTAAAATGTAGATTATATTCAGCTTCTGCAACAAATTCTTCACAAGTGTTTTCCTACTTCATACAATGATATGACCTTGGATCAATGCCTAAGATATTCATGTTATTGTTGTGGAAATAAGGGCTTACTTTTATTTGTTCCTATTAGACTTCCATCATGGACCCATCTAGACCGCTGGAAAATTTATCAGGTTTGAAAAGAAAATTTTATTTTATTTCTTTTAAATTGTCTTTGGGAGTTTTAAAAAGCGAAAAAGAACAAAAATAATATTTAACTTAAAAAAAAAAAAAAGAAAAATTAAAAAAATTTCATATTTAAAAGAATAGAATTTTTTTTTAAAATATTTCATATTTCGTTGTTGCAGAGAAAAATAAAGGAAATGAGATAACTAATTTTTTAGACTCCTTTAATTAACTGATAAATGTTTGGTAAAATTATTATTACCGATTAGTTTTTAATATATTTAATAATTATTAAAAATAAATATTAATATTTATTTTTTTTATATAAATATTATTTTAAAAAGATAATTTAATTTCTTATTTAAATAAGTATAAATTTAAAAAAAAATAAAAAAAATTAGAGATTTTATTAATAATAATTTTTTAACTGCTTGACAGCTATAATTATGAAATGATTATAAATTAAAAAATTAATAGCTGTATTGAAATTTTTTTACCAAACAACCATTTAATTTTTTTCTTTTTTTAGAGTCTTTCAACTTCCAAATAAAGATAATTCTTATCTCCTTTATTCTTTTTTTCAACATGACCAAAAAATTATTATAAACATTAATTTGATTTATTACATATCCATTTCAGAAAAATATTATATATCTCATATGTACTTTCTGACATGTAATATAATTTCTTCCCGAATTAGAATGTATACAATAGTATCAACTGCAAATATATTTTATTTCGAACTTTTAAGAAATACTTTTAGATTTCGACTTGTCCTTTGAAATTCAACTTATAACAAATTGTTTCACAAATCAAATGGTATAATGATGCATGACACAAGAAATGGGCATCAATATATAATATCACATGACTTGATAGACCCGTGAATTTGTTCACAATACATGTACTGAAATCATAAAAAAAAAAAAAAGTAAAAACCAACAATAGAGATTAACTATCTATGTAGCTGCAAAACTCGGCCAATAGCTGCTATAACCTTAGAATGCTAAGCAAAATCACCAGCATGGTACCTCATGATGGAACCCGTTTAGAAATTCTTCTTTATCCACTCATTTACAGATCAGTTTTCAGCTTTTTAAATTTCTGTATCATTTTCAAAGAAATCCCATCCCTCGTCCAAAAGCTCTTTCCGATTATTTCTCTCCTCTTCAAGTTGGCTCTTTGGTGAATGGCCATGGTTATTCCTCCCATCTTCATGTTGGCTCCGAGGTGAATGGCTACGAATAGAAGGTGCGGGGCTTCTCTCTTTTGGGCTGTTAGATATGTCCATTGGCTCAGCAACTAAATCAGACACGATGCATTTAAGAGATGAGCCTGAGGAGGCTAAGATGCAACTAGTTTGGCTCGAGGAAACAGATTCAGACAATGGAACACGCTCGTCAAATTTCTCTTTCAGTAATCTCACATCTTGACAAATAACAGATATTTCTCCTCTGTAAAGAGGAAAGAAAAATCATTTCTAGTGACCATCAACATTGAATTTGCAATAAAACTATAGTGACAATTCATACATATTGAGGAATTAAAAAGCTTATATAAATTTGCCAGAAACTACAAGAATTTTACATGCCACCATTCTAGTGTAGGATCATCTTTAGTTAAATAGATAAAAAGTGGTCCAATCCGAAAACCCAGCTTCAATAGGTTCATCATAAATGTGAAAAAGAATACAACTTAAATGGTAAGTTAAGAGAAGACTTACTGTAATGTATCAACAACACAACCTCGGTCCATAAGAAACTCTCGCAGCTACAACAAAGCAAAATTAGAAGGATTAGTTAAATCATTCTTTTACCTAGTTGAGACCTCATTACACTAGTTATTAGTTATTACACTGTACCAACTAGTTATTACCTTAGAATTCTCCTCTGCCTCCTGTTGTAAGATCTTGGACTCCTGCACCACCTTCTCCATAATGGCTTCTTGTTCATCAAGCGCATTTCGTGCATCTTCTTCCTTTTCCATCTTCTGTTTCTCAGCAGCTTTCCTTAGCTCCTCTGCCGCAGCAAGACGAGCCTCTAGAGTTTGATGCATCTGTATGAACATGCATTTACATAAAATGTCAATAATCCTTAGCATTTATGTATAGCAACAATAATCCTTGTATTGGATAAGAATAGAAAACATGGGTGCACACAATTTTAAGTAGTTGCATCTGCAACTCATTACTCCATTTTTTTTCATCCAAAATTTAATTTTAAGACAAAAAAAAAAATCATTTCCTTGCGCACCATAGATCAGATCACAGATCGACTAGAAAGATCTCCAACTTTTTATCCATTGGTGTATTGACAAGATATAGCAAAGAAGCCTTTTCAAGAAGAAGATAGCAAAACAAAAAGGGTTATCAAAATATCTTAGATCAAAATGTTTATGATCACTAACATAAAATATCTAGTGAGCCATGCATGTGAGAAGAGGGTAGTAGACCTGCAACAACATGGGTGAAAGATGATAAACAATTTAAACCGAGTGGAAAAAAGAAGAAGAAGGATCCATATACTCTACCCAACTAGATAGGGATTAAAGCTTAGAGTTGACTTGAGAATGTACAGATAAAATACATATCGGGAATAATAAACCATCACATATATACAGGAGTAAGATCTTTCCCAGTCACAAACTCACTGCTGATAAAGAATAAGTAAAAATTACTGCATCCAATTGTGATATGTTTCTCCTACTAGAAATGTAAAGGCAGATAATGATTTTTAGTACCAGTTAAGACATTTATAAAACTTAATAACTAGACTCCAAGCGAATCACAAATGGAGATGTCCAACAGGCAACAGTAGCAGCATAACACCTAAATGCAAGAGGCAGAGAAACAAGCAGCTTGATTATAAGGAATACCTCATCAAGGATTGTAAGAGCTTTATCTCTTTCATCAGATAAACCGAGTAGCCGACCCTGCAACTCCCTCACTTCAGTTGCTAGAATTGCCCTCTCACCATAAACTTCCCCTGCATGCTGCAGAAGCAATGAAAAAGCTGAACATTTATTATCATCTCCTAAAGAATCACGCAATGAAGAAATATAATATCATAACCTATGATCAGTGGTTAATTCATTATACAGCTGTACTACCATGTCATTTGCCTCCTTTGCATGTACCAGCATTTGCTCAAGTTCCTCCACCTTTGCTAAAATATCCAAACCTGCACTAGCAGCTTCCTCTTTGGCTTGCTCTGCAACCTTCTCTTGAAACTCAACTTGTCTCATCATGTTCATAACTGACTCCATTGCTAAAAACAAAGTTTTCTGCATCACCAATCAACAAAGGTTAAGCAAAGAAAAGAAACACTCGTCTGTTCTTGAACCTAATGAATTGTATTGCTAGACTAGCAAATCAGTCTATGCATTAGCATAACATATCGCACAAAATATTCCAAGTGACAGTGGCCATTTGAGACCCCAAGCTAACTTGAAATAAAATACCTTGTTGTTTTTAGCAGCTTCAACCATATCTTCAAGAAAATCCATTCTGATGTCTTCATTGGACTTCAAGATCTTACAATTATCAATGGGGGTGGCAGATATTTCTGACTGAAGATCATCTTCAGCATAATGTAAAGTCTGTTCGACAGCAGAATTTTTTTGTTCCAAATCAGAGACATCCAAATATGACTCTACTTGAGGGTTCTTTCCACGTAAAGGTGTCTCCAAATCATCAGCGGAGGAGCCATCAAATTCTTTCCACTCACTGTAATGATGCCCAGTCAAGATGCCATCTGAAGTACTGTTTTCCTGAGTCAAACTAGACGATGTGAATTGGGAAGTTTCCTCATGGTCAACATTGATACTGAAGTTTTCCTGTGTCAAACTAGTTGATATGAATTGGGAAGTTTGCTCATACCCAACACTGATATTAATATCTTGGCATTTTCCCAATGTATCTGGCACCTCAATTTCAGCAGAAGCAGATTGTTGACTGCAATCAGTATTTTCTTCATATGATAGAGCATTTGACATGATTTTTGAAGTCTGACTTGCAGAAGAATGGACATTGTCTTCTTGACGGTCAGGCCTCACCAACATTATTAATTCCTCAGTTTCAATATTTCTTAGGGATGGATTAGTGCCAACATCTGTATATGTAGTTGGATTCAGTGCCTTTTCTTGATGAGCTGAATCAGTATGATGGACATCACTCCTAAGATCACTTGTAGAGGCATTTTCTTTGACTATTAGTTCTGGTTCCAAAGAAGACACTGCAGTTTTTACTAAACAACCTCCTTCAAGACACCTCACAGATTTTGTCCGTTCCCCATGGTCAGCTGCACATAGTAAGTCAATAGAATGAATGCCCTAGCCCTAGCAACCCGTTAAGATACATGCATATAACACATTTCTCATTGCCTACAATTACAAACAAAATCCAACATAGGAATTATGGAAAAAATTAAAAAGAAAATATCATGCTCTTAATTTGAATCACGTAAGTAGCATATCATTTTAATTTGAGCTGTATTACCTCTTTCATCTGATGGGTGACTTGGACTGCAGTCCTCAAAGGGAGAACTATCAACCATGGATTGTAGTGAAAGACGAGGAAGGAACTCTGAAAGAACAAATTCAGCAGCTGCATTAGCATCTTTGGGGTGCTCAATAGCAGCAGACCTTAAAATGCGCGAGTCAACCTAGGCACAGTAATATCAAGCAGAAATGGCTTTGCTCAGAAATAAGAACTAAAAGGACAGAGGTTAAAATTGACAAATAATCATAGATTCCAACAATTTCAGATCTTATAAAAAAAAAAAAGTAAGGGTTTAATTTGCAAAAAAATCCAAATCTTCTTTCCTAATTTGCAGCCTGTACCCAGTACTTGAAAATAGTAACTTTTAGCTTCTGCTTAAAAACTATATGGTTAAATGTAAAAATTAACTATACATATTTATATATAAGAAATGATCATACTTGCACATATTTTTAACTAAATAGTTATAAACAGAATGGAGCCTAAACTAAATAAATAAATAAATAATTAAAAAAAAATTATTGGGTGAATAAAAAAACAATCTTCATGTGATTTCTGAAATATAAAAACAAAGAGAAGTTCCCATGGCCATGGCACAACTGTAAAACATTTTATTTGGAATAACCAAACGTGTTTCAAAGTTAATGGGAATAGAGTTCTAGAGCAGGCATACCAAGGTTTGAATTCTGCATAATCTCATCGAGTTACTATAAAGCGATAACTAAAAACGTATTTATCCCCATGAATTATGCATGTATGAAGTTATGAGGTAAGACGGGTACCTGTGGGAACAGTTCCAACAAGCTTTGATAAACTTTTTTGAAACCCATATTTGACGGCCACTAATCTGCATAATTCAAAATCACGAGATTAAGGAATTACAGAAATAATCCGAGAATTGAATAAAAGATAAAAATGAATAATATGTAATTCTGAAAACCGATAATTAATTAACAATCAATCAAGAAAATCAATTATGTCACATTACAAGATAAAATAAAATCAGTTAGAATAAAAGAAAGACAGTCTGCTTCATTGCTGAAGGAATACTGCAAATTAAAGGAACAAATAATCTAAAAAATTTCGGTTTTTCTCGTTCGAAACTGAGCAATTTCAAGACACAATAATTATACATATAAAAAACAAGTAGCAATGCTTTTTATCATGATTATCTCGGTAAACAAAAATAAAAAATTTTCTAAGTAAACAAACAGAAGAAATTACAAACAATAAGCACAAGCATCTCTTCACGTACCCAAGAGTGTGTATAAGAATGGCGAACGGAGGCCGCAGAATAAATTTATTCGGAGGGAGAGAGAGGGGTTTTATTCATCGAAAGACCTGAGTCCCTGAATAACTATACAAAGGAATTGGATAGAAGTGTAATATTGGTGGGATGAGTGAGGGGTATTTAAGTCAAAGAAAATTACTCTGTTGAGATGTCTCCGTATTATTGGGAGATGAGATGCGACTTCTTTACACGATCAGATTTCATTTTGGTTTATCTCAAGAAGAATCATTTTGGTTCTGGTTTCTAGGAAACTTCCTCAATGCTTATTATGTTACCAAGTATTGTTCCTTCCGTCGAAAAAAATATATATATATATATATTTTTATTTTAAAAAAATTAATTAATTTAATTAAAATAATATTTTTTTTTTTATATTTTCCACAACTGCCTTTCATTTATATTATTAAATAATTATTTTGAAAATAATTATTATTTAATACTAATTTTATAAAATAATAAAATTTCATTATTAATAAAATTTTATTTAATATTAAATTTTACCATCTATGAAATTTTAATCAATAAATTTTAGCTAAAAAATTAATAATTTAATAAATTAAATATTTTATCAAAATTAATATATATCATTTTCTAATCAAATATTCATATTTTTAACATGTATATTTTATTTAGTCCAATCAAATTAATTATTTATTTATTAATAAAAATATAATATATAAAATATTAAATAAAAATATATTAATATATTAATTACTCTTTAAAAAAAAAGTGAATTATAATTTTGGATAAATAAAAAAGAAAGTGAGTTTATCTTTTTCAGACGGAGAAAGTAAAATTTGATTTTTTTAATAAATACTGATATTTGTTAATAATTTTAAATAAAATATAATTATAAAATAATTATATTAAAAAAATATTAAATAAATTAATATAAAAATAATTTAACTCAAAAAATAAATTTTAATAAAGTAATATCTAACTAATACATTCAATAATTTATTTAATATTATATGTATTTTGAAAACATACATTGTAAGCTTCATTTTTTAGCTTAAAAATTGCACTAAAAACATATATTTGATTATATTCCATTCTATAACAACCATCTCTGCTTCATGTGACATGCATATGGTCCAAGAAATGCATCCAACCACATCTAACAAGTTTCCCAATCTTTAAAATGATTTTTTTTTTTTTTTTATTAAATTGATATCACATGCACAATTTCTAGCATTTTTTACTTATCATGGCTCTGTGACTGTACCTGACAATTAACTTCAATCTGGCTGGACAACTCATGTGTCTGTATATGCGCGCATGTATTTGTGAAACAGAAACAAAGAAGACTGCTCAGCAGGCCATTATCTGAACTAAGCCTAACTTCCATACAGTTACAATTTTTTATATTCAGATCGAATATATATAAAATAAATACATATATATATTCAGATCGAATTCAAATTGAATTGTATTATTATTTAATTTCGATCCAAATCCGTCTTGAATTTAAAATTTAAAATTCTCATGTCTAAACAATGGATTTTCAACTTTTTTTATTGAAGTATAAGGCAAAGAATAGAAATATTCAATTCTAAATTTTTAGATTGAGTTTCATATAAGTTTGGATTAGATTAAATTAGGATAATAATTTTAAATTTGTATTAAATTTATACTGAATTTAAATTTAATCAAATAACCCGAATCCATCCAAACACACACACACACACACATATATATATATATATATATATATATATATATATATGAATTTAATATTTTTAAATAACTTTATGTATTTAATAAAAATAAAATAATAAATAGATATAATATAAATTATTCATATATAAATTCATTATAGTATAGCTGCTATGAAAAATATAAATAATAAAAATTTAATAATATTTATCATAATTATGTTAAAAAGATAATATATAATAGAAATGAATTTAAAAATTAAATTTAATAAATAAAAGTAATTATCAATAATAATAATAATAAAAAAAAAAACAAAATATGCAAATAGGCAAATCCGAACGCAGTTCGAAATTTATTGTTAGTTTTGAGTTAAGCTTTAATTAAAATAATTTGGGCTGAATTTGGGTTGAGCTCAATCAAAATATTTCGAGCTCGAGCTAAGTTTGAGGTTGCCTCTTGTCCGACCCAATCTATCCGATGTACAACTCTAACAAAGGATCTTTCGAACGACACCGTTTTGTCGTGCTCAATCTCTCTCTGAGGTTTATGTTCAATTGATGTCTAAACCCTGATTCTCAGACGATCTTCATTTCTTGAGACTGTGACTCGGTGACACTGGTTCTGCGGTTGTGGCTCAATTCTTGTTAAATCCAGGTATGCTTTTCAAAACTCACTCCATTTCTACACATTTGCGTAGTTTTGAAAAACCCATATATGATTTTCTCATAAACCCTAAATTCAACAACCAAATCAAACACGTTTCAAGCCTCAAAGTTGTGTGGCGCAAAGACCCAAAACTAGATTTTGCAATAGAGAAAGATAAGAGGTACAAGATCGGCGTACGAGTTGTCAAAGAGGTTCTAAACGAACCTGGACAAGTTATCCCGCTCAGATACCTTGAGAAAAGGCGTGAGAGGTTACGCCTCAATGTAAAAATCCGGACTTTTATTAATCAAAATCCTGGCCTCTTTGATACTTACTATGATAGAATTAAACCCAAATCTCAACTTGTCCTGTTTTTGCGCGTTAGTGATCGTTTAAGGATTTTTCTTGAAGAAGAGAAAAGGATACAATTGGAAAATGAGGGTTTGATTGTTTCTAAACTGTGTAAATTGCTCATGATGGCGAAGGATAATGTACTTAGTGCAGAGAAATTGGTTCATGTGAAGAGGGACTTTGGTTTCCCTAATGATTTTTTGGTCAATTTGGTGCCCAAGTACCCAAACTATTTTAGGCTTATAGGGTTTCCTGGAGAGGGGAAGTCATTTTTGGAGTTAGTTGAGTGGAATCCTGAGTTTGCCAAATCAGTTATTGAGCAAAGAGCTGAAGAGCAGTCCCGCTTAACAGGGATTCAGGTTAGGCCTAATTTAAATTATAAGCTTCCACCTGGGTTTTTTCTGAGGAAGGAAATGAGGGAGTGGGTTAGGGATTGGTTAGAACTTGATTATATTTCACCGTTCAAGGATGTTTCACACTTGGATCAAGCTTCACCGGAAATGGAGAAAAGGACTATTGGGGTTTTCCATGAGTTGCTATCTCTTTCACTGTTTAAGAGGATTCCAGTTCCAATTCTTGGGAAGTTTTCTGAAGAGTATAGGTTTTCAAATGCATTTTCAAGTGCATTCACTAGGCATTCAGGAATATTTTACATCTCATTGAAAGGGGGAATTAAAACTGCAATGCTAAGGGAGGCTTATAAGGATAGTGAGTTGATGGATAAGGATCCATTGCATGAAATCAAGGATAAGTTTTTTGAGTTGTTGGAAAAGGGGTGGCAAGAGAGAGCAGAGCAGCTGAAGGCACAAAGGGAAGTGGTAAAAAAGGACACAGAAATGATGGCGGGGAAATTGGACCTGGATGGACAAGAGAGCAGTGAGGAATCAGATGGAAGAGAGTTAGAGGAGGTAGCAGAAAAATGGCATTTGAGGAACTGGGACCAAGATTTCCAAGAGAGTAGTGAGGAGTCCAATGGGCAAGAGTTCAATCAGCGGCTGTGAATTTGCAAGCTATTGTCACATGGGAAATTAATACTCAACATTGACGAGCACTGTAATCTGATTTACTTAAATTGATAATATCTTAGAGCTACAGGTACTGCATGGTGAAGAGATGCATTCTATGATCGATTCTAGGTGTGATGGCTGGTGGGCTTAATGTTAATCTCTGCCTCTGGTGCAAGGATTTGATGAAATTTCTAGTTGTGTATTGCACCACAGGAATTTATTTCAAGCAATTACTTTGATTTAGGGTGTGGGTCTAACATTGTTGTTTAACCAATAATGATAATAAATGATTATAATTTGATACAAGTTCATTGAATTCTTATTTATTTTATGTAGATATGTATAAATTGTTGCACTGTTTGGCTTGGACTTTCTAAGCCTGTTTGGCTTTCAGACACCAAGTATGGTGTTTATAAATTAGCTGTGTGTTTTCAGTTTCCATCTTTAATCGCTACCTGTGCTGATTAGCGGATCCTGCATAACGCTATTTCAAAATTGTATGCAGGAAGCACTTCTATGGTGATAAATAATAGGCAGAAGTTTCAGTCACACTGAAACTTTTGGAGTTTTGAATCCCTACATGTCTTAATTGTGCACTTATGCAATCAACTTATTTAATTTTCTCTAGCACTGTTGTGAATCTTTGTCCAGGGAAAAGGAGCTTGAATGAGTGATAGAGTTGAATAATGGAAGTTAACAATTACATCTAAAACATTGCATAGGCTCATATTGTCTTAAAAGCTTCAGGTTCAATCAACTAATTTAATTTCCATTTTAGAAAGACGTTTTTTCATAATTACTTTGATAAAATGAAATTGATGTTATAGGTTCACCTATTCTGCTCAAAATGGAATGGCTGATACTGCACATGCTAATTTGTATTTGTTTTGGGTGAAGCACTTTGGTCAAAAAATGTCACAAGCATCTGCATGTATGGAATCTGCTTATTCATTTATTGTTATTTTTATGTATTAATTGCATTACAGCTTTCAACTAATTGAGGAAGAAAGAAAAATTGCTTTGGCACTTAAATCATATATAGGTCACTATTTCATAATTACACATTTACAGTTAATCACGTATGAATATGATCTTTGGAAGAACTTTTGCCATCATTGTTTTGTTTGAAGTTTTTACAAATCTTGGTAATAATTCACCCTTTTATTGTATTTTCTAGTAAGTTATGAAGTTTTTCTTATGTGAAATTAAATTATTTTCCATTAGGACCTGTATGTGACCTAACTTCTGATCACACAAACTGAATGTCACAAAAAATTCAGAACCTGTACTAGTATTCTTCCATAATATCAACTAACTCACTCTCTTGGTTATTCTTTTATTTCTTTACTTTCCTTTCTTTATTAGGCTGCAAGAAAACTAAACCTAACTAGAGGAAACAAGAAATTCATGAATAGACACATATAAAGGAAGGAAGTACTGCTATGAGATTCGTTGAACCATTCATTCCTTTTACCAATATTTTCATGAGATCTTGCAAAAAAAGATGCAAATGAAGATAGTGATCATATTCAAGATTCCTATGTTAATGCCTTTTGCATTCTTGTTAGTATTTCTTACCAAAATTGAGGCACAGCCATTTCCACGCCCACTTTGTGTCTCCCAGTTTGCTCTAGTTAATTATGCATGTGCAATGTTACCATACACTCCACTGCCGCCATTAGCACCTCATCTCCCGCAACTATCACCAGTTGCTCCTTCCCCTGAAGACAATAGCGAGGATAGGCATCATCATGGACACGGACACAATCATAGTCGTAGCCATGGACAGGGCCACGGACACAGGCATAGACATAGGCATGAAGAAAACAATAGTCCACATGAATTAACAGCACAACAGAATTGTTGCAGGTGGCTGAATGAATTGGATGATGAGTGTGTGTGTGAATTGTTGGTTCGGTTGCCACCCTTCCTGTCAAGGCCTGCCCATGTGTATACCCTCTATCTTGATGAGTCATGCAATGTAACTTATGCATGCCAAGGGAGAATAATAAGACGACCATAATAATTATCAGGGAATACTCATTATGGTGTTTTACATAGTCAACTAATTAGGTCTAAACTATAGTTCTAATTAGGGTGTATTATCTTAATTATTACTTTCCTAATATATAGCTTTGGTTCGGCTTGTGTTAACTGAGGGTGGGGAAGGGTGGTCATCATCAGGTTCTTCAGGTTTTTTATTTATATGTTATTCGGCATTTTGTTGATCATTTTGCGTAAACCGTGCAAGGTCATGGACTTGCGACTACTTTTGTTTTGTTTTTTAAAACTGAGAAAATAAAATGGAAGGACAATTTTCTCAGAAAGTTGAAACAATATATTGGAAGCTGCAATCTTTTGTCAGTAACTATTTTCATACTTTGAGGAAACAAAGAGGCATATTCAGCTCAGCTTCTCCTTTTTCATGCAATCAACTTGTTTCAGAACTCTTATCATTTTTAGTTTCTTCACCATTTTTTAGACCATTCAAGGAATTCCATGCACCCAAAAGAATTAACTTACTTTTAGTACTTCTTTTGTGAAATTAACATAAAACGAGTAATAAATATATCAAGAGAAAATGCGTAAATACACCTCTAAATTATAGCGAAAATATTACATTGACTCTTTTTATTTTTAAAAGCACAAATATGATTATAAAGTAAAAAAAAAAAATGTGACAAAATGTCTTTCTCTTATTATTTCTCTAACACTTTTTTTTTTCATAAATATATTTATATTTTTGTGACCCTAAAGTCATAAAAATGGGGCAGAACATCCCTCCTTATTATCTCCCTAACACTTTTTCTCTTTTTATTTTTTTATTTTTTATTTTTATAAATATATTTAAATATTTAAAAATTCATAAAATATTCATTTGATGTTCAAAAATTATAAATAAATAGTCAATATAATCTTTGTAAAATGTACTTAATTTTGACATGTTAAAACTTAAAAAAAAATTACTTTTCTGTTATCATAACTTATTTAGATATATATTTAATTTTTAAAAATTATTATTTCCACAAATAATTTTTATCAAATATAAACTTAATTAATTATATATATATACACCCTAATCCAAATTAATTATTAACTTAATTAATTATATTTTCTTATTTATTTATTAGTAATTTAATTATTTTTAAAATATTTATAATATATTTTCTTCAAATAATTTTATTAAATAATTTTTTCACTATTTTGTAGTTAAAAGAATAAAATAATTAAAAGCAATTTATATTAAGATTTATGTTAACTAGTTTTAAATAACATTTTATATTTTTTATTTAATTTATATTTTTTTAAAATATTTTAATAAATAATAAAAATTATTTTAAAATATTTTAACACGTGAAATAATTATAAATTTATCATATTTTACATTTTCATAACTATTTTAATATAAATCTTAATATAAACTATATTTAATTATTTATTTTTTTAACTACATAAATAGTAAAAAATATTAAATTTAATTACTTCAAATTGAAATTTTATTTAATAAAATTATTCGAAGAAAATATATTTTAAAGATAATTAAATTATTAATAAGCTAGTAAGAAAATAAAATTAATTAAGTTAATAATTAATTTGTATTAGGGAGTATAATTAATTAAATTTATATTTGATGAAATTATATGTGGAAATAATAATTTTTACAATTTAGTAATTAAATAATAATTTTTAAAAAATTTTAAAAAGTAAATTTATATCTAAATAATTTATGATAAATTGAAAAATAATTATTTTTTAAATTTTAATATGTCAAAATAAAGTATATTTTATAATGATTTTATTGACTATTTATTTATAATTTTTGAATGTAAAATAAATATTTTATAAATATTTAAATATTTAAATATATTTATGAAAAAAAAAAAAGAGAAAAAGTGATAGAAAGATAATGAAGGAAGTGGTATTTTATTTAATTTTTATAATTTTAAGATCATATTTACGTATTTAAAAAATAAAAAAATATTAATAAGAGACATAAATACCAATAAAAACTAAACATTGGAAACTAACGTGAAAAGGAGATTTAATTTCGATAAATACACAAATTGATCAATAAATATACAAAGAGATTCGAAGGTATATCTAACCAAATATACATTAATTGTTTGGCAATTACCCACTCGACAAATACAAGGAAAGAAACTGTGCCATTGTTTTGTATATTAATACGTATTAACATCAGGATCAGGCCGAAAAATCCCGAAATTGGGCTTAGCCAGTAGCTTTTTGAGTTTACTGGGCATAATAAGTTGATCAGGATAAAATCATTGGGCCTTCAATTACTCAATCTCCTTGAGTTTTGAACTTGGGATATCCTAACAAATGAAGATATCAAATATATAAAGGATTATAATCTCAAAGCTTAGAGAAAAGCTAATCAAATTTTACATCATCATTAAATTGAGAAATTAAATTAAATTATTTAAATGTATATAACAATCTAATTGATGTATAATTTTTTTATTAGTTAAATTAATTATATTTTAGAAACAATAATTTAATAATAAGACATGTTTAATTGTAAATCCATAAATGATGTTGATTTGATATAATGTTTTAGTCATATGTTTTAATGATATAAAAATGTATAAACTCACACTTGCATTCACATGAGTTGTATATGTAACTACCAAATAGAAGGAAAATTAGATTAATTAATTATTAATGAATTTTAAATTTAATAATATTGTGTCGTTTTAATATTATAATAATATTTTGAGTTCGAATTTTAATCCAAAAATAAGGTAGATATAGTATGACAGACCCACAATAGTGTCACATAATAACTACTAGTGATCACAAAAAATGAATGTGCTTTCATTAACAATTTATTCCATACATCAAAGAACATTTAAAAAATTCCATATAAAGAAAACCAGCATCCTCTAACTCTTTGATCATCCTCTTTATTTGTTTGTTTATATAGTAAAGCATGAAAAACCTAATTAAATACAAAAGAAGAAGATTATGACTATATACAACACTAAAACACACAACAGGTATAAAACCAAACATGGTTGCGAAACACTAGCATCAACATCCAACGAGGAGAATGGAGAAAAACAAGGCAATTCTTGTCATAACATTTTTAACAACTTTCTTCTCATTCGTTATAATAGGTAAGGTTAATAGTAACCCATCAATGCCAGCTCAAAGACCTTTATGTGTTTCCCAGTTTGCTCTAGCCAACGATGCTTGTTCAAGAATGCCTCCGTCGCGGGCATCAAAAGTTGTGTCTCCTCGTTCAAGACTAAACCGTCAACACAGGCATAGGCATCTATCCCCCGGAACCCGTGAATCGCCTATGGAAAATTGTTGCCGGTGGTTGAATAATTTGGATAATGAATGTGTTTGTGATTTGCTTATTCGGTTGCCAATATTTCTTGCAAGGCCTGCACATCAATACACTGTTGCTGTTGGTGATACTTGCACTGTTACTTTTTCGTGCAGCGGAAGAGTGAGACATTAATTGAAATAAATTATGCTGTTGCTATGATATTGCTGGTAGTAATCTTCTTTCTTTTTAAAAAGAAATATAATGAAGTATCTGTATCTCTTTTGCTTGTTGGAATAAAGATGAATTTGCATACTAATTTCTAAATAATTTCAATGTTGTAACCTTATTTTTGTTTACTATTTTGTCTATGATACGAAGTAGTATGCTTATTCAGGGTTTGTATGCCTTATTATAAGGCTATTAGACTCATCTAATTCCAAATAAAGTCAATTTGATTGGATCACTCAATGGTATTTTTTGCCTCTTCAAAAGGATTTTTCACATTTTCAACAATTAATTAATTATTTTACCAAATATCTGAACTAAAATAGAGAAGATAATCATCCGAAAACAATATATGATTGATAAGAAGATAAATTTTATGACTGATTGTCAAAATGTTTATTCAGAAGTTCTTCTTTTTGTGAAAAAGAATAGGTGGTTTGTACTTATACATTCTATTCCTCCAAAGGAAAAGTTTCATAGACCTCAAGACTGCAGTGTGTATTCATGTTACCTATGTATAGTTGGAATCGCCATTGCAGAGTAGGTCTACTGGTAAAAGTACCCACTCTCCATGACCACACAATTGTAGAGTAGCTCTACTGGTAAAAGTACTCACTCCCCATGAATCTTGGTCGTGGGTTTGAAGCACCTGGAATGTGGGGTGTTAGAGATTATGGGGAGGACTCCCTAGTGAGGTCCACATGACTTTGGAAAAAAAAAAAATAGTTGGAATCATATAATTTCTCCTTTGGTCGCAAAG
Source organism: Aleurites moluccanus (assembly GCA_948193065.1). Classification (NCBI taxonomy): domain Eukaryota; kingdom Viridiplantae; phylum Streptophyta; class Magnoliopsida; order Malpighiales; family Euphorbiaceae; genus Aleurites; species Aleurites moluccanus. Next base: position 50,582 of record CANXYC010787227.1, on the reverse strand, counting down.
ACAACTATTTAATTATTGGATTAATTGGCAAGTTGGATGGGAGTGGAATTCAGAGAAATAGATTTATGAAGTAATACAATGGCAACCATAGCCCATGGGCTTGACGTCTAAATACTAAAAACTTGAACCCATAGTTGGGCCTGAACATTCCTCCATGTGCTGTGGATTCAACGTTAGATCTGGAGTGAATCCCTCTTTTGTTCAATGTTTCCCTTTTCACACTGAACTCTGGTTGGGTTTTTTGTGCTTGAGAGGAAGATTTGTTTCAGCTTAACTGGTGTCCGAGAAGATCTGTTGGTGATTGGGTATTTCTTTCAAGCAGATTGGTTTCATTTAGCGCCAGAGCTTTGATTTTATGCTAAAATTTTGGGAGATTTAATTTAAGGTTTGATTAACCGGGAATCGGATAATTCTGGCAAACGTGGAAGGATTGAGGGCCCGCTCGTTGCTAAAGCCTGATGCACCAGGCATGGATAGAGCCGACGACGATGACGATGACGACGTTGATATCGTTGTCAAGTCCCTGAAGTGGTGGCGCCGTAGGGTGTTTTCGTTAATGGCGGTTGTCTCAGTCACAAGAGCCTCCGCCATTCGATTCGCTCTCTCGCTTCTACTCCTCGCCGCCGTTTTCACCGCCTTCATTTCTCTACCTACCGAAAAGGCACGTCTATACACTATATATATATATCACGATCAGTGCTTAATACTTACAGTTTCGTTATTGCTATTGACTGCATTTTGCTTTTCACTGAAAAAAATTGTTTCTGTTTTGTCAGTTGTTGAAGGATCTTTTGCTATGGATTAAACAAGATCTTGGGCCTTGGGGTCCACTTGTGTTGTAAGTTTCTCTATCTGATTTAATGGTGAATTATTTGCATTTCATTTTCCTCTACATTACTGTCATTCTTGTTGATAGTGATTCAAGGTTCAACAATGGGAATATTGAAAATTAAACTTAAATTCATGGAACTTTTAGGAGAAAATTTTCACTAGAAATTGGGGAAACTCACAAAAAATAAAATTTGTTCTGTCCAAGTGTTACTATTTTATTTCTGGTTTTGTTTTCAAGTTTATATGTAGGATGCCTTCTAAGTTGAAGAAATTGGTTTCCTAAGGCTGAGCAACTCTCATTTTTTACATCTCACTTAATCTCCTTGGATTTTGAAGGGCTGTTGTGTACATTCCTCTCACGATCTTGGCTGTTCCTGCTTCTGTCCTCACGGTAGGCTTTGAGCTTGATGCTGGTTGATAATTCTTCTGTTATCTTATTTGAGCAATGAGCAGCTTTTTTCTTTAGTTCTCTGGGAAATATCAGTAACAATCATAAGCAAGGTTGTTAAACTCGCATTTTTAACCTAGAACGGAAAGAGGTTTATAAATTTGGGATGTAAAATCTTACGATTTTACAACCTATATAAAATAAAATTTAAATCTTATATATATATGCATAGTGTAGGGATCCAAGTGTTAATTTCGTTAAATCTCAGAGACTAAATAATATGTTTACCCTTTTTACTATCAAGATATTTTCATGAGGATAACTTAAATAAAATAACAATTTGATATGTTATTTGCCTAAATTTTGTATCTTAAAAACTTAATTCCAGTTTGAATATCTATAATAGCTGATAGTAATATATATTAGCAAAGAACTTGTTACTCGTTTACGTATGTATATTAACACATAAATAACAATTATTGATACCATTTAATTATAATTTATAATTAACTAAAATTTAATTTTTAAATTTTACAATATTTTCAAAATAAATAGTCGTTAATAACTTTTATAATATATAAAAAAATTATATTGTGAAATATAAATATTAAAATAGATAAATATTAAAATTGTAAAATTATATCGATTCAACTGTTGAAAATGTGATTTTAACTAGATCCTACTAAATTCAGAGTTTATGTACGAGTTGACTCATTTTTGTGTTTATAATTCGTAAAATCATAAAATCGTAAGAATCAACTTGCTTTTTTAAAATTTTCAATTAACAAGTGAATTTTGCTGTTATCATTCTTTGTTGGAAAATGTGACATGTTAAAGATTTTTTCATTTCCAGCTTGGGGGTGGTTATCTTTTTGGGTTGCCTGTAGGATTTGTTGCTGATTCTATTGGTGCCACTATCGGTGCAACAGCTGCATTCCTTGTTGGTAGAACAGTGAGTTTCTTCCACCTGTAATTGTGCTTCTTGCTTGTTTGCATGTGCACATGTTGATGCATCTTGCGTGTTTAGATATGTAATTTCTGTTCATAAGCAAACAATAAATGTTTATCCTTTGTGAGATTTTGGGATGTATATTAAAGTAATCTGTTTCGTTGCTCAAGCATTAAATGTTGGATCTCTTCCAGCTTTTATGCAGACATTAAGCTATTGTTATTTTGATGCAGATTGGAAGATCATATGTTATGTCCAAGTTAAAGAATTATCCAAAGTTTGAAGCTGTTGCAGTTGCAGTTAGGAAATCTGGTTTTAAGGTGACATGCTACTGATTTTTTGAATCTATTGTCTTTGATATGATATAACACCTGATTGTAGTGACTGAAGGGTTCAGCTTGGTGATTACATTTTGCATTGCAGCTATCTAATGCTTCACTATGTCAAATTGCAATTACTGATGTTAATGTTTAAGGTTTGAAAAAGGAAAAAAATAAAAATAAAAAAGAACACGAAGAGATAGAGGGAGCAAGAGAGGGAAATTCCCATTAGATGGGTTAAAGTACTGCCAGACAGAAATGATGTTAAGTTGGCTTTGATCTTTCTCTAAGAAGCATTGTTTACATTGTCCAAAGAGTATTAAATGTTTGGGGACACACAAAGGCAGGCATAAAACAATTTCAATACATTTAGACATTGAATTTAAGTCAAGTAGAAATAGGAGCCTCATGTAAACCCGCATTATTGGAAAGCTTGTGTATCTGAAACCAAAGTACAAAGCAAGAATGCTGGGCTTGCTTCTCCTCAGTATGCATGTATACATATGTTGGGTATATCATTTAACAATTTGTTAAATGAAGTTCCTCAAACTGTAGGTTCTTTTTGGTTTTCTCAGGGATCAGTTGTGATGCAATCTGAAAGTAGTTCAGAAAATTGGCTACTTTCTGTTATGAATTCGATTCTCCAGCTATAATGGTTGATTTCTGCAACCTAGGCTGTGCCCGTGTAGGAGCAATAATATCAAAACCAAGGTTTTAGCAGTTCTTCAATGACTGCCCTTAGTTAAGTCATTTTCTTTTGTATTTCTCGATGTGTGAATCTGATGTGCAATATTTTTTCTGCGAATTTTCTAATTTTCTTGTTTTGGTTTATCCAATTCTTTTGTATTTTTCAATGTGCGAATCAGATGTGCAATATTTTTTCTGTGAATTTTCTGATTTTCTTGTTTTGGTTTATCCAACAGATAGTTTTGCTCCTACGGCTTGTTCCTTTACTTCCATTTAACATGCTGAATTACCTCCTGTCTGTGACTCCTGTTCGTACAAAGGATTTCATGCTGGCATCTCTATTGGGAATGATGGTAATTACTCCTCATAAGCATATCCTCTCTTTCATGCTTTTAGTAGTTATTTTTCTTTACCAATCATAAGTACTACTTAATTATAATCGATCTATCTTCTCAGCTGTTGTTTTAGCCAGCAAGTTGATAGATATATATTTTCTCTTTTCATTTTATCATCATTTATCTTTTTTGTGTTCCTGGGCTTTGGCTCAGTTTAGACTTCAGCAAGTGTTAGGTAGAAAACTTACCATCCTAGAGAAAAAGGGGAAAAAAAAAGAAACGAGTATTGTGCATTTTATGTGCATGTAAAATATGTGTTGAGTAAGACATCTTGTTTCTCATTTGAATATGAATATTATGCTTTTGGCACAAAAACTTGTCTTGATATCTACTTTACTGATTTTTTAAAATATTCCAAACTATTAACACAGTTACGAAACCGAAATTTCTTCTCAATAAAAAAAAATATCCTTCCCTGTTTTCAGTATGTGATACTGTACTTGAAATTGTAACTACTGAATTTTTATGAGTAGCCATCCGTTTCAAATAAATTGAGAAAAAATTGGGAAATAAAATCATACAATATAGAGTAACTAAAAATTTTGAATTTTGAAAGGGTTATGCAAGATAAATATAATTCTCATTGTTCTCTAGTGACCGAGTGGAACGACCATATCAAATGTGAAAGGTCAACAGTTACTTCTTTAACCTTTAGTTTTACAAGTTTGGCTACTTCAAATTTTCCTTCTACTTGTAGTACTTATTACTATTGTAATTTTTTTTAGCTGTAAAAGTACTTAGATCCTTGTTTGTTTCCTATGACAGCCAATCACATTTGCACTTGTTTATATTGGAACAACCCTGAAGGATCTTTCTGATATCACACATGGATGGAATGAGGTTTCAAAAACTCGTTGGGTAAGTGTTGTCCTACCTTTTCTGTTGGCAGTACAATTCGTTGTGTACAAAAGCAATACAATTAATTGATGCAGATAGTTACTTGTGTTGGTTTGAACATTTCTTTTTCTTCCTTTACAGGCTTAAAATTTAAATGGCATAACTTGAACTAAAATAAATTATTGAATTTCAATACGCTATTCAAAATTTCAAAAACACTCTTAGGTTTTTATGAAGTGCTCGACTTTTGCATTTTTAATGTATTTAGATAGAGGATCCCTACATATTGGTTGGTTTTAAATCCAGGAATTCCTATGCTTGCATTTTATTAACTTGGTCTTATTTAAGATGATGCATCTTAGCTTGCTTTCTTGTTGTCTTATATCCTGATATTTGTGGCTGCAGGTTTTCATGGCTCTGGGATTTGTGATATCTGGTGAGTTGCCATCAAACATGGTCTTGTTACTTTGATTTCTACATGACTGGTTCACTTAATACTGCTTTGAAACTAAAGTGGATTAAATGGTTGTCCAAGATATTTCAACTTATATCATATCCTGTTGGTCAGAACTGGTGTACTGAAAACCTAGATTCCTAGGATGGACTAAACAAAAGGAGAGGATAACTTCTATCATTTGATGGTAGCTAACAATTTAAGTTAATAACACTGCAAGGCATTTAAACAAATGCAAAGCCAACTTAACCAAGAAACAAAGGACATTTAGCTTTAATTATTTTGACTCTTATTATAAGCTGAACTTAATTAATTGTTCTGGCTTCTATATAACATATCAACTCGATACTAAAAAATAATGTTGTAAAATCCTGTCCAGTAATTTGCGATCTCCACTTCCTATTTTGGTGGTCCCATAATAGGCATTTCAAGCATTTTGTTAATTTGGAGCATTCAAGCACTAGAAATGCCATATATCAGGTAATGCAAGGATAATATTTGTGATTTCAACTATGGGTTAAACATATAGAAAAACATTTATATATGTTGTAATATTAGTACTGTTAGAAATTTATAATATCAGATCTGCTCACAGTTTGATGTCTCTGATTCCCTTTTTCAGTAAATAGCATGTCAAATGTCTAAAAAATACCCACATCAATGATAAGATTTTAGTTTTTATTCCTCCAGTATGTTGAAAGGCAACACCCAGAACTAGCCTTTATTGCCATAGACCTTAGGCATAAAGTTGAAGACCCTAACATTTATTTCAAATTCCTTGAGTGCGAGTTATTAGCAAACTGATAATTATAATGTCTTTTCTGAAACTTGGCTAATTTTCCCCTTTATGTCCTTGTTTTCTTGTAGTGATTATGATGGTTTGTGTTGCTAAAGTTGCCAAGGCTTCTTTGGAGAAAGCATTGGCTGATAATGCTGATACGGAGGATGTGTTGAATCCATCAATGCTACCCACCACTGCGGATTCACCATTAGATTTCCACGAGCCTCTCGTAATTAAAATTGATCCAATGAAAGAGGACCATGAGAAATAAATTTTATGATTGTAAATTCTTTTCCTCCCTTAATTTCTTAGGAATGAAGAATACAGAGGAGCAGAAAAAGAGAGTTTTAGTTTCTGTTAATACTAAACATGCATAGCACATTATAGGTACGCATGCTGCCCTTTTTTTTATAGGGCTATTTTCTTTTACATTTATCTGTGGACCAAAAAGGTACATGCTCTTTTTTTTTTCTCCATGATCAACTCGTTGAAGCACTGGCAGTAAATTTTGCAATGAATCAGTCCATCAATTGTTCAATTGTTAGAGAGGTGAATCCACAATCAAATTTTCTTCTTGAACGCGAATGCGTAGGTATAAGCAACCATTTTATCAAATAAATACAGTGGGAAAGCTGTTTCAAACCAAGTCCGTCATTTTTTTTTAAAACTCTGAATTGAAACATTTTCATCGCAAGGCATGCATAATAGAACAGCAAAAAGAAACAATTATGTCATGGCAGCTCCAATCAAAATTAGCCAATTGAATACCAAACCAAAGTTTGTCAGAAAAACGGTTTTTTAATTCACTTTTTTTTGATGAACAAAATATTGGCATCGCCTTTTGTTGGAGCATCTATGTAGCAGGTACCATGAAAAAGGGATAGAAGGATCAGCGTCAATTAGAACAATCTTAGACAAGTTCTATATAGGTTCCTGTAAACTGTCAGTCAAAGACATGGGCATAACTAAAAGGCCCTTGCTCTCCAAGAACCTTGTTGCAGTGGATGGATTTACTTCCAATAACCTTGCCATCGTCTTTTCAAGAGGTTCATTCATTGTCTGCTCCTGAACAATATAGTGATGGTATCCCTGTGTGTAATTGAAGTCTGTAAGATTTGGTGGTTAAATGAAAGAGATAACAGAGAAAGAATGGATCTTGGGGTTTATTGGTTCAATGAAACACTTCCAAGATCACTTTCACATAAGCTCATAACAAGTATCCATACATAGTTTATACCTCAAGGAAAACGGAAGGGTCAGAACGAAACTCCCCTCCCAATCTGCTCCGACTTAATTCCTGCACAGCCGTTTTCCCTTTGAACTCATTAATACAATCATTTAATATATTACGGAATAAGATGTTTAAATGATTTTTCTTTAATATCTTAAACCTGAGAGGTTTCCCTACAGGACCAAGCCCATAAAACTGAAATATGCACACAAATGTTATGATCACTCAAACAAACTGCAATTTGTCATTTTCACATCCCATTCTGAACTTATCATCACAAGGAAGCTTATATGCTAATAAATATGAACACAAGGGTCCTCTGTATGTGTGGTGTGTGGAATGTTTCAGTACGAGGAGGAACTTACCTTCATCTGAAGCTGCAGGTGCGTGACATAGTCAATAATTTCATCCACCACAGCTGTTTGGCTGCCCTGAAAAATGAAATTAACCAACAAAACAATAAATATTTAATTTGTTACTGCGAGAAATAATTGCCTACTAAGATGGAATATAGGGACCATTGCAGCTTGCATGATGCAATGCAGCAGGCTTACCTATTTTGTGGTCCCAGATTTGCACTTTGCAGCATTAAGCATTTTAGATGACAATATAGCCAATATATAGAGCAACATTGCATTTGCTAAATATGAATCATCCCAAAATCAAGCATTCATTTCACCTTCGCATGCAGTTGCTACACAAGTATATATACCTCAACACATTGTGGAAGCAGTTGCTGCAGTGCCTTGAGCCTTTCAGCAATTCGCTCCCTGCGTTGCTGAATTATATAAAAGAATTTCAGGAAAATTAGAAGGCATCCAAATAAAGTGTCTTATGAATCTAACTAACCAATTGCAAAAACTACTAAAGCAGATAAAAAAAAAATAAGCAACTTCAATTTTGGTTATCAATTTAAAAATCAAAGAGCATATGACCAGAAATTTTGGCATGTTTCCATCTATTATATTGAGATTAGCACGTCAAGTAATCTGAAAAGATGTTCTACTTACACGATCAGCAGCTCTTTGTCTTGAAACTTTGCAGCCTGGATTGGACAGAAAAACAGATGCAGCAACTTTTGCTCTTGGACGACTTTGTGAAAGATTACCAATTACTTCTCTTTGTCCTCGTTTCCATGAAGTATGACTCTGTAACAAGAATTTGCATCATATTGTTATTGTAAAATTCTCAACTAGATCTTTATGCTTGAATGATTTCTAGAAGCAACAACTTACAGGTTGATAGGTTGGTTTACAAAGGACCAATACAAGGAAACCTGACCTGGGATTGACTCTGATGTTGTGAGCTTTTGAATTTGATTGCTGGGTCACCTTCATTATATGGTTTCAAACATCTTCCCTGTTCAACAAAAATAATAATAGATAATAATTTCAACCCTTGAATTAATTGGTGAATGTATTGAATTTAATAGTACAAAATATCACGGAAACCACCAAGGTTGATCAAGGAAAAAATTCAATCCCGTGAACAGAGAACTCATTTGCCAAAGAACATTCATATCTACTACGTTAAATTATGAGTAAAGCATAGAAGTCCCTTACATTGAATGAAGCTTCACTGTTGCTAGTGTTGAATATGTAGGGATGGGAATTCAATTTCCATGCATCCATGTCAGGAGAAGAATCAACAGGTTTAGAGCCACAAGCCAATCCTGGATTGTTGTACAGAAATTCAGTTTGGCTTTCAGTCATGCCTTGAATGAAATGCGAGTCACAAACAGGTGGAGCAATGCTCTCTAACACATGCATAGGAGTTTTTCGAATAACTGATGAATTTTCTGTGAGAAACTCATAATAATTCTGTGGTGTTCTGTCGCACTGAAACCACTGAGGTAAAGGCAGAGGACTAGTCATGTTCTCACTACTTCCATCTGCATTAATGAAGTGCTGATTAGGATCATCTCCAGCTCCATAAGAGAGATGATTAACACTCCCACCAAGATTCAGTAACATCAGCTGTAGAGGGTTCTCATAGCAATCTTGTCCTTCCATACTGCCAAATCTGAAACTTGATCAATGATAAACATGGATAACAAGAAAAATGCTGAACACTACTCAAATAAAGAGAGCGAGGCTCAGAACAACAATGAGGTTGCTCCTTTAGGAAGGGCATTCAAATCATGGAAACATCCACCCTGCAAGCAAGGAGAAGCCTACAATTTCTATTCATAGAACAAAGTATAAATTAATGAATACAAAGCCTTTTTCTCAAGAAATGCATTGGGATACATAAGAGATGCATGCAAAAAGACAGACAGAACAGGAATGAAAGCAAAAACATTTGAAAAGCGGTGGGTTCAAGATTTTGGCGGAATTAACTAATTAAAACCCATATAAGTGTGTACTCATAAGAACACAAGGTGGGGCTATTCTAATCCTTATACCAAGAACAAAAAAAAAACACAAGAAAATGAATTTTAGCTATTTAAAGTTCCATATTTTACTGGGTATCCCACAAGTCAATACAAGCATAAACAGAACAAAGTGATGATCACAAACCTGTAACTGAAACTAACATCAAATTGCAAATATACTATATAAATATCCAATGTATAAAAATGCATCACAAATATAACTAATACGCTCATACCCACCAAAGAAAGATAAAAAAAAAAAAAAACAAAAACCTGTCTGATATCTTTTTATTATCCTATGCACCGAACAGTTCCAATGCAGAAAAGCTAAAAAACACAAATAAATGCTTGAATAACACCATGAGCACGGTTTGAAAAGACCAAGTAAATCAGCGAATAAACAAAACCTACAACGTCAGTTAAAAAAAAAAAAACCAAAAAACCCAATAACAATATTAGATGATTACTTGATTTTAAAAATCTAGAATCTAGCCTAGCGAGCAGCAAACAAATCACCAGTCTGATAAGGCGCATGTATAAGTATAATAATGGCAAAGAAGATGTGGAAGAAATAATTTTAGGGGTGGAAGTCGATGCTTTTTGGCTTTGCGAGTTGGCATTTGGTACCATTTACTGTGTCTGTGCGATTGATACGTGCTACGTACAGAGAGTGTCACAGACCAGTGCATAGCTAGAGCCAAAAGTCGGTACCTGCTGGCATATTTGTCCCGTAATATTATTATTTTATTTTTCTGATGTGCCAAGCAAGCATTATTGAGACAAACAAAGTATCTTGAATAATATTAATCATAAGGTTACTCTGTGATGTTCTTATTTTCTTTAAAGAATATCTACACTTTTGTGATTAAATCTTTCATTTATTATTATAGTAATTGATAAACTATTGCTTGTGTAAATCATAATATTCAATTTAATTCATTTGATTTTTCATGAATTAAAAAATATGTTCTGAATTTAGAGTGTTTTAACTGCTGGTGTTTTGGGTATAAGCAGAGCTTCATCTCCTTCTCAATTTGCCTCTGCTTTTAGCTTCCATAGAAAATCCGCCATTTGCTTAGCTTCTACACTTTCAGTAAACCGAGTCGTATTCTTCGGTGATGGTCCGTACAATTTCCTCCCCAGTAAATCTCAATAATTAACCTACACATCGCTTTTTATAAACCCAGAAAAGTACAGCAGCAGCTTTTACTCGAGGCGAGCTTTCAGCTCAATATTTCGTTGGCATAACCAAAATTAAAATCAACCACAAAACTGTTTCATTAAGCACAACTTTGTCAACCGTGGAGTTAACAGAAACTCCATACATTAAACCAAACACGACAAAAGTAATTAAAGAGACTACTAAAACAATATTATTATGTATAAGAGTTTTGTATTTACCATAAATATTTTACGATTACTTGAGGTTGTTGTAAATTTAATGGCTGAAAATTGAACATATAACATAAGGAGCTTTGACCACATATCCATCTTAAGAGATATCATAGGTAAGCAGGAATTATTTGTGAATTATCCATTTTCTTATTTTGTATTTCATATTTTCTTATACATCATATTATTTAAAAAAAATATATATTATATTACAAATTTAACTTTTAAAAATTTAATTTTTTTTTGAAAATTCATACTTCAATCATAAACTTGAGTTATTGCATAGAGAATTTATAGAAGTTAGACATGTTTGTATGTTCGGTCGTTAGTTTCAATTTGTGAAAAAAAATATATTCTCTCTATTTTTTTATTTATTATTTAAAATTTTATATACATATTAAAATATTTATTAATTAAATTTAAAATAATTTATTTAATTTTATATTCTTAATATTATCTTAATTAAATTATTATATTATAATTAAATATTATAAAAATAAAATAGGAAAAAATTGATAAATATTATTTTAAAAATTTAAAATTATAATTAAAAATATAAATTGATGAATTTTTAAAACGACACATTAAAAAAACTGAGGAAGTATATATTAAATAAACCGTCAAAAATTAAAATTCACCCCTCATTGTTTATGTTCATTTCAAATATAAAAATACCCTATTTGTTATCATTGAGATCAGTTCAACTATAGGAAAATATAAGCTACTCTTATTATATAATTTATTTAAATTCTAATGCAAAAATAAAAAAATAAAAATAACACACACAATTACTTTATGTTAATTATCTACACATAAATTAGAAAAATTAAATATCTCAATCCTTGAATTTATCATTTTTTATTTATTGAATATTTGAAGTTTTCTTTACTCTCATTGAAATATTTTAATTTTTAAAGATTTATTTTATAATAATAAACTTCTTGATGAGAATTTTATTAATTATTTAAAAGTTTAAAAAATTTGATAAAAAACGCAATAAATATATATTTTTTTCCTTTGAAGTTTAGGAAATTCTTTGGATGTTTACCAATTATCAATTACACTTGTCACATTTTTATAAAAATAGAGATTTGAAAATACCATTTCAAAAAACTATCATATTTAGTTTTTTTTTTATATTTTTAAATTTTAAAAAAATATTTTAAATTAATCACTTAAACACTTAAAAATTATTTTTTAAATTTTAAAATATTATTATATATCTATTTTAAATAGATCTAAATAAACTATCTTCCCAGTATTTTCGTTGTCAAATACCGTGCATTGTCAATTTTCTTCAAATGTGATTAGTTAATATACATTCAAATTAACAAATATAATTTTATATTGGACATATTAAGATAGGCATAGTTAATATATACAGTAAAAATTTTATAAATTAATATAATTAAAATTCATAATTTTTATAAATTAAAAAAAATTAATTAATTTAATTTATTAATTTAAATTAATATCATAAAAAATTATTATATAATAAAAATTATTAATTTATCAAATATTTCATAGCAGTTTTACAGTATATTTAATACAAAATGCTCTAGCATATTGGCAAACCCCCTCCGCCGTTGGGCCTGATAAACAATTATGCGAAATTACAAGGGGCACAAAGTAAATAAGTACAAGTGCTTGTACGCTGCCGTTTATCTAAAAGGGCCTGAGCCCTAACACGACACTGCGGAGTTCAAAGGTCCTGTCCTCCTCTTCCACTTTCTTGATTAGTCTTCGCCGTGCTTCTACAAACCCTAGAATTGGCCTTCTAGTCCAAAATGAAGCTTGTCAGGTAAGTCATTGCTCTTTTATTTCCTTCTATAAATCTATTTTGCTTTGCATTCATGTTAATTATAATCTGATTATATTACCCGATTTCATTCGTTTCACATTTTGCAGGTTTTTGATGAAGTTGAACAACGAGACTGTGTCAATTGAGCTCAAGAATGGAACCGTTGTTCACGGCACCATTACAGGTTTCTTTCTTTATCGCATTATTCGAGCACCTCTTTTTCGTTTTTTGCTCTAGGGTTTTTGTTAAACCCTAGTTAGTATTTGTGGTAGTTTAAAGTACATTTGTTAGTTATAGTAATTATTTCAGTGCTCTGTTTTTGTTAACAGTATCACATGCTTTGGCTAATATAAATGTTACTATGTTGAAAGTTTAATTTTCGTTAGATGCAGTAATAGAGGCTTTTATACAGAAGCAATTAAAATAAGAGTGATCGGAGGCAAAATGATTAATGGAATGTGGAGTCTAAATTTGATGCAGCATGTTAAGTTTTATTTATCTTGTTCTTTTATCATCATTTAATTGGGTGCTTTTCAAAATTTAAATTAAATTCTTCTCCTAGGTAATTAGGCACCCTTTCTCATACATATGAAACCCGATCAGTGCCATCCCTGTGATATGGTAGTCTTAAGTAATTGTAATATGGATAATGTGTATGTTATTTTGTTTTGGAAGGCGGAAGATAATGGATTATTTTCTAAGATGTTACTATGTAATTAATAATGGACTATTTCTAAATATATGTCTATAGTAGGATAAATGCAGTTTGCTCCAGTGACAGAATATAGGGATGGCGTTTGATTATTTTATTTTTTATGCACTGAATACACCATTGATGGGGTTTAAGATTCTGATAAATTGTTGACTAGATAGACTATTAGAGTAATATCATACATTCATATTGTACACGAGGATAGGTAGGATAAAGCATGTTTTCTCTTTGATATTTCATGTCTTACACATTGATAGGCTATGATCTCTTGGATAATGCATGTATTTTCAAAGTACACCTGAATTCCAATTTTATTTTTCTATAATACTTCAAATCCATTGCATGGTGTGATGCATTATCTGTCTCAAAGATTTGGAGATTAAAGAAGCTGCTGTTCTTATGCTGAGCAATACCCATAATGTTTAGCCTCGTTCTTAAAAATAATTTCTTGTGCTTGGATTGGAAGTCTTGCTCTCTTTCTTTTTTGACATATAATCTGCATTTTCCCTGACATTTTTTCATTTTCAACACTGACATTGTTACATGTACTTAGAAATTGACTATTACCCTCCATCAGCTGGGATAACTGTCAACTACCTTTGGTAATTGTTTTCTTGTATAGTGGTGTGGAGTGACAAGCTTTCTGTCTCTCTTGTTCACCTGTAGAAAAGCTTCTAATTGCTCTAATTGTATTTTCTTCTCGTGTTTTATTTCCACATTTCAGCAAATGTATACGGTGATAAGGATGTATTCTATGCTTTCAAACGTGCCTATAACTGAGCTTATTGTTTTCCTTGGCTTTGTTTTTCTACAATCCTTTTGACAAGTCTCAACTTCAAGTTCATTCCCTTGTCATTCAATTTTAATATAGAACCTGATAATACCATCTGGTAGATGTTCTGGTGGAGTTGACATAAGAATTGTTTATGTAAGACATTTTGATTCTTAGAAAGTTGGTTTTTGGAGCATTGTATCACGTTTTCCTTAAGCAATTCTTCAATAGGCAATTCTTCTATCCCCCTGAACCAGTGATCACCCAAAGGTTTGATGTGAGCACCTCATGGATTAAACCATTCAACCTTGGTACGCAAAGGCCTAACCATTAAGCTCAAGTAACTTATAATTGATTCATGTAAACTTGTTGTACTATTACAAGAATTATGTTTTGCTCCAAAAATTGTTATCCCAACAACAAGTAGTTTAGCAAGTATACATTGCTTATTTCAATTGTCAACTTTTTATGTTCCATCAAGAACAAGAAATTCCTGTGCCATATTGACCGAATATATTTTTGTTTTTCTCCTGAATGATGCTGAGTATTTTGGATTTGGAGAAAAAGTTTTTCTGGATAACTTCAATATTTCCTGCAACTAAAAACTGAAAAATATTATTTACTGGATATATGCCCAAATGGGTGAAGAATATTTGTTTCTAACTGGTTAATTCCTGATTGTAGGTGTGGATATTAGCATGAATACTCATCTGAAAACTGTGAAACTAACACTTAAGGGGAAAAATCCAGTAACTTTGGATCATCTCAGTGTGAGGGGGAACAATATTCGCTATTATATCCTTCCTGATAGCTTGAATCTTGAGACTTTGCTGGTTGAAGAGACACCGAGGGTCAAACCTAAGAAGCCAACTGCTGGTATGGCTATCTTCTCTTCAGCTTCAACTTGATCTATATTGATGTTACTATCTGGACACCACTCGCCCACCTCTATGTTATGGAATGCTAATGGTTTTAATTCTTTTTGAAATGCAGGGAAGCCGATGGGACGAGGTCGTGGACGTGGACGCGGTCGTGGACGTGGTAGAGGTCGCTAGATGTATAGCACTTATTCTAATTTTTGTGGCATCTTGTTATGTAAACACCTATATTTTAAGGAGAATTTGTTGGTAAAGTTGGGAGCATGAAGAGAATGTTATTGCTATTTTTGTAACTTTGTTTGCCTTATAGAGGCTAACTTGCGGATTCTGAGCCCTTTCTCCATGGTTGAATTTCTTCTAGTGCTAGCTGAAAGTTGGGAATCAATGAGGTCATGATATATTATTACTGAATGTCTGTCCTCAATTATGCTGCAGTGATTATCATTTCGCAGAAGATCAAATTTTGGATCATTGTCGCCCTTCAATTTTATAGCAGCAAGTAGTTATAAATTCCATTTTCAATGCCTATGAAAGATTCTTCTGATTTGTCTCCAAATGTTTATTTGCAATTGGCATCTCATGCTTAGACTTGTCCAAATCCAAATACAGAAATTCCAACTGCTAGGAGTTAGCCTGGCATTTCAATTGCAGGTTAAATTATTCTTATTTGAGCTTAAATCAGATGGATCCAATTTGAAGTAGCACAACCTCCCTCTTCGGAATCCTTGTGTTAGTTTTAAATCAAAATACCAAAATATTTCTGGCCCAAATATAGAGCATGATGTTGCTGAACCGGTATGAATCCCGGATAAATAGGCTAAATATGCTTTGGGAGGCGAAACCCTAGCTCCAGCCAATCTTGACCGTCAATTGACATGACCAAGAAATAAATTGCCGTTTGTGGGTTTACACACGGATTCTAAGGCATTAATGTTTGGTACCCCTAACACGTATAAATTCAGTTGCCACTTGCCACTCAAACGGTGAGAAGTGTGAGCTTTTCTTGTATCAAAAGGTAGAAAAAAACAAAAAGAGACGGCAAACAGAGAGAGAAAAGATGGAAACGAAGCCGATGAAACAAGCGATGGTCGTATTTGGGGCTTTAGCATTTGGATGGCTGGTGATTGAGATGGCTTTCAAGCCTCTTCTCGACAAGGCTCGTGCGGCAATGGATAAATCCGATCCTGAGCGAGATTCCGACGATGTCCGTGATGAGTCTGCTCGCAAAGAATTGCCCTCTGATTCTGATGCCATCGTCTCCGACGAGACACCAGCGACTATTTGATGACCAACGGTGAGTGTTAGGTGCTGTCAGGTTAAAATTAAATAACAGAGGCTTTAGAAATTTATAATAGTTTACGGGCTTGAGAGTTTTTGTACGTACTTACTACTACTAAGCTTCTCCCCTTGTTATCAATTTTACCTTTTTATTACGATGATATATTTTGCCTAATTTTGCCCAATTCCTTTTATTGTTTTGTTCGATGTCCCATTTTGGAGCTAAATGGCTAATAGCTAGGGGTGTAAGTAGTTAGAGCGTAATAATTTACTAATTTGATTTCCAGATTGACTCTAAGTTATTCGAGTTTCATTTTAACAGTGATATTAATAAATTACAATTAAATTTAATTGAATCGATTTAAAAGTAAATATTTTGAATATCTATAAGCATCATGGGATTGAAACTGAGTATTTGAATTTCAATTCCAATTTTTTAGTATTAGAATTGTGTTTTTATAATTTTAAAATTTATTTCATATAAAATTAGAAATAAAATTAAATAAAAAATTAGTAATAATGAAAGTAACGGTGAAGTTGGGAGTGATGATGGACTGCTGGCGATGCGATGACGATAGAGTGATGGCAGATCGACGATGATAATGGCTCGGTAGTGATAGTTTGGTGAGTCATTATCACCTGCGATGACGGTCTGACGAGTTATTATCATCGGCGATGTGTGGTGGTGGTGGCGGTGGAAGAGATGATAAGTGGATAATTATAAAATTATAATTATTATAAATTTATTTTTTAGTTATATTATAATTTTATAAAATAATTAATAGTATTTTAATTTTAATTCTAAATAATTATCAAATACTGTAATTAAAAATTGCAATTGCAATTTTAACTCCATTTCCAGATTTTTCATACGGATTCTAACTTAAATTTCAAAATAGAATTCGAGAATCCATCTTTAAGTTAAGTTTGAAATCTTGTGTTTCTAATTAGATTAAATACTAATTTAATATTATTTTGATTTGATTCTATTACACTTTTATAAATAGCAGTTTAACATTTTAATCAAATGTTTTTCTATTTTTATACAAACATTATGATATGAGAAATTGAATAATCTAAATTAAATTGAACCAGTCAGTTTAATAATGTTGATAAAAGCGTAACATTATTAGTTTTAAAGATGCAGTGAGTTAAAATCTTTTTAGCAATAAGGCACATTTGACAAATGCTTGGAATTGATTAATTTGTAGGGCATTGGTAGGTGAAACCAATTCATTGTAAAAATAAATGTGAGCATTGATTCTAACATGTCAATTTCAACCAGTAAGCAGCAATGATAGAGATGCCCAATTGCGCCTTCGACAGCAACAACACCTTAGACCCAGACCCATCAGCCCAATAAGGTGTTAATCATACGTGAGTAATGAGTTTCAAAGAAAAAATTTAAAACCTTCATTATTTTAATTTAATCAGTAGTGGATCAATGTGTTTGAATTAGACTTTCACTAAAATGAATTTGGGTAAATAGCATAAAAAGTCAAATCTAGGCTTAATGGATACTTAATTTAATAATTGTAAAGATTAAAAATCGTAAGGAATAAGAGAGACTTTTTTCCTGATTCTTTTAAATAAAATTTTTAAATTAAAAAAAAAAGATGAGAAAATATAAAATTAACTAATTTAATACAGGGATAAGTCTTTTTTTTTTTTACACACATTTAATTGTATCATTGAATTAGAGTAGTTGCATAAATGATCTCATTTAAAAATGGATGATAATAATCTTACTTAATTGGACATACAACCTTTTTTTTATCAACTTGATTGGTTTCACGCATGCATTTAGCTATCATTATAAAAATGCATCGTCCTGATCATGTTTAATTCCGATGCATTTTATATATTTCGTCTTATTTATTGATAAATTAGAGCTACTATAATTTCTTATTCAATAATCTCTGAACAAGTATAATTAGAGGGTTTGGACGAGAAATAGTCCATTAATTTGGTATAAGAGTGGCTAAACTATAACGTGTCTAAATTTTACGAGGACAATATTCGAAGAAGAGGACAAATATGAACCTATAGGACGAATTGATATCCTGCCAAGTACATCCTAGCCCAATAACAGGATGGATAACCTAAACATATGGACAAATGATTTTTTAGATTGACTTGTCTTATCTTGGACTCAATTAGTTGTTTTTATCTCTAAATCATAATTTAACATTCATTTACCTTGATTAGGTCACCTAACGCTTTCCTCTACCTGGTTTAGTATAGATTTTGTAAAGTGAAAGACCAAATCCAGCTCATTTTCATAATTCAAAGGCGGATTGTTCTCAAGTCCCTTTCTTCCAATCAGTGGCCTGTTGAGGTGTTACTTCGTGAATCTCTTTTAAATACGAAGGCAAATAGTAACCATCCGATTTCCATGATCTCTCAAAACTTTTGACCTTTAGCATTCATTAATGCTTGTCTTCTTTCCATCACATGGTGTGGGTTCAATTCATTTCTTCTTCCTTTTGATTCTTTTTTCTCTTTAATGTGAATTGAAGAAATAACGTGAAGAATCAATGTGTTAGTGTTGGCCATGCCCAATTTTTTATTTACTAAATTTCGATAAAAAAATTGTATTCATAATAACTTTGTAAAATAAAAGGAAATTAATAAGAATAAGAATACCATTGCCTAATTTAAATTTAATATTTTATAATTTTAAAAAATGAATTCAAATATTAATGTATTTAGATACTGATCTATTCCTATAATTTATCTTTCAATTTGATGTTATGAAAACCCTGAAATTATGTTAGAAGATCCCCAAATTTGGCTCGTATCTTAAAAATTAAATTTGAAATTCACAGCTAACATGAATACATTAATTACTAAACACATATATTTAATTTAATTTACACCAACATTTATCATCATTGAGCATTGAGCATTTGGCCATGTGATAAATCTTTCATATTTTAAGAAAATTTAAATTCGAATCTCTCGTTCCATATATATTATGTTAATATTATTTTAAATACTGGCATTACATGTAAATTTTATTTATTTTTTAATTATTAAATATATATTATTATTATTATTAAAAAAAAAATTATTTAATTTTTTTTTTTATAAATCATCTAATATTTGATTATGATAATGAATATTGGTTTCAACTCAAAATTTCTGATTAAGTTATAATAGGTCTGTGACAACTAATTTACGTAATTGGTGATAATAAAAATTATTTATAATTTGATACCAATAATTAAAGTTTAATTAACAAGATAAGAGGTAAATGACTAAATTGATTGAGTTTTTCTTTATTTGCGAAAATCTTATTTTTATATTTTTGTTTTGGTAGCTGTTACTGAAAAATTATGGAATGAGGTGGCAGGATGATGATACGGCCGATCAATTGAAGATCACTAAAAAAGCAGGATAAACAAGAAAGAGGAGGGGGCCAGCAAAAATCCCCGAAACACCTGTCGTTTTTGAACTAAAATTCCGAAAACTCCAAAAGATTGAAACTTTAGAAAGTGACTCCTAACCTGATCATTATTTTCGTAAACCCAACCAAAAAAAAAAATCACTGCTTTTGCCATCCACATCTATCTGATTTCCTCCAATTATTTTGGTTCTTTCTCTGTTTTCTGTTTTAATTTCATTTGCGTGATGATTGTTAATGTTCCAGGTGCGTCAACTCCTCTTTTTTTTTTTTTTCTGTCATTGATGGTTTTAGTTTTGATTTTCTGGGTTTTGAATTTCGGGAAAGAAAGATTATTCATTTATTAAATCTACTTGAATTTGAATTGAATGCTGTAGTTTTTGCCGTTTTGATTGGGAAAATGTGAATATTAGTAGAGTTCTGCTTATTGTTCCATTCATTTCCTGATCCATTTTATCGAGTTTGGCTTGTTCTTTATATTAAGTGCAAGTTCTTTTACTTCATTTTTTTTGACTTTATGTTGTTTGTTTTGGTATATGTATATATATTGTGATTTTAGGTAACATGAGTACTGTTGATTTTGTATTATTTAATGGAACTATAGAACGCCCCCAAATATCTGCTGCCATTAGTTTGATATGGTCTTGCTGTTTTGGGGATTTGGGGTTAGGTTAATGGATGGTGTCTGCTTGTCGATGTCCACAATGAAATTGCAAGATAAGACTGCAACACCTATTTGGGAACTTATTGAAACCTTTTGTATTTGTTTTCTTACTATGAGAAGTAAAAAGCTATTAATCCTGTAAGTAAAGTGCATGCAATATTTCACAAATTCAGAAAGATATACGTGTGAACTCTTTTCCTTTGTGGATGTGTCTACACTCAGGAAGTTGTCCTTTTCGATTTCAGGTGCATAAGGTTGTAGCCTTTTTGATCTTTTATTAGGAATTTGTCCTTTTCAAGCTCATGTGAATTGTAGTGTGTTGCAAGAATTAGCTGGAATAGTTTTATTTGAGCAATTGAGGTTCATTCTGAATTTTCAGCTCAACTCCATAGAGATTTAGGTTCCAGCTATTTGAAACTGTCTGTGGATATTGGATCATTTATCTGTATCTTCTGTTTATGGGAATACATCTTTCCTTCATTTCAAATGTTCTTTTAATTTTTGTTTCTTTTCTTTTAAGCCTTTCTCTTATCAATGCAGTGGCGTCCATTTGAATCGATTAGCTTTACAGTTACGGTGCAATCCTTGGGATTGACTGAGTCAAGCAAAGCAAAGTGGCTATATAATCTTAAAAAGAATGTTTTTTATTGTCTTTTTTTTTAAACATGAATAATGTTTAAATGGCCTCCATGCTGAAGCCATCTCGTTTATTTTAAAGAATGGAAATCAAGTTGATCCCTTCAACTATTGCAAATGTCTGTTATACTTTGCTGGTTTTGATGGGCATAAGAATTGTGCATTTGTTGCAATTTTGAGGTTGGTAAGAAACATTGTCCATGAAAAAGAAAACATAGTTCAAATGAGCCTTGATTTATTTGTTTATTTTTGTATTTAGGGATAAAGACTAATCCTGTAGTACCTATTTGTTATGCAAATAATTAATATTAAATTTAAGAACTTTGGGTTCAAGATAAAAAAAACAATCACATGGCACCTGATTCACAAGATTTTTTTTTTTTTTTTTTTAATTTCTAAACTCTTGTAAGCTTGTTGAACAATTATCTTTTTATGCTTGCACTAAAATATTGGTTATCTAATGATTCAGGGGTCTATGGTCATGTCAGTTGTACCAGTTGAGAGTATGGCATCATTAAGCAGTGATATCTTCTATGACATATTGAGGCGTCTTGATGGCCCTACATTGGCAAGTGCAGCATGCACTTGTGCTGCATTCTGCTCCATCTCGAAAGAAGAGAAGATATGGGAAAATGTTTGTTCTTCTATGTGGCCTTCAACGAATAGGGAAGATGTCAAAAGTTTGATAATGTCAATTGGTGGATTCAGAAAGTTTTACGCAGACTGTTTTCCACTTATTATCAACAAGGAAGTTACTGAGTATAAGTGGAATGAATATGTAGAGTACCATGAACAATGGACTGAGGCTGAATACTATGGTGACATAGATGAATTTGGGAGTATTTCACCATCAGATTTTGTTTCTATTGTTGATATCAGGTACAAAGATATAACAATCTGTTCAAAAGTGCTGTGGGGCATTCCAAATGCTTATGAATTCAATGGTTGGTTTTACAACTGCCCATTTCGGATTGATCTTCTTACATATACAGCCAGGGATGATGACAGTGAAAGTGAAGTTTTCCTTTCAGTTTCTGATGGTCTGCCGCCAATTTTATCCATGGAGAAAGAAAGAAAAGATGGAAAGCTGTGGAGGGAGCTTCAAGATGGACTTCGGCTTAGTTGGATTGTTGTAAACAGAAAAATTAAGCAAGCTGCTAATCTTGCTAGCTGGAGTCCTCTTGGTGGGCAAAGGCATTGGCCAACAGACAAGGATTTTGTAATACGCTTTGGATCTGTTCTTTCTGCGAAAGACTTTCTTCCATGTCAGGTAGTAGAATGCGTCCTCATTATGAAGTTTAGAGTACTTCGCACAGAAAAAGAAGGTGCCCGGACAACTCTTAAACTAACAGAGCTGAGCATGCAATTGGAAGACATGGAAGGTGCTCATGTTAATGGAAGAAACAGTTTGCTTATTCTCAAAGAAGCATTGAGCTGCCGCAGGAGCAAAAACTATAGTGAAGTTCTTGAGTCCTGTCATTTGTACTCGAAAGTGCAAAGTGAGTTAAAAGAGGAGAAGATGAGAAATGAAAGCAGGACAGATAGACTTTGTATCATAAGTGGAATTGCCGCTTTCCTCACATTCTGGTATTACATTTTGTGAAATCGAGATGCCATTTGTTTCTTTTAACACTGTAGTTAGCTGAAATGCTCTAATAAACTGTGTACCTCTTCTGATATAAAATTAAATTTTTCCTCAGCTAATAAGAGTTACTATCATTTTTCCTAAATTGTATGAGAACAAAAACGCCTCTGTATGAAGTAATTAACAAAGCCAGTTCTGGAAGTGATGCGAGTCAATTAGGCCCATCTCATCCTTTGGTAAGCAATCTAAGGTATGTTTTGTGATCTTGCATTGTTCTCTGGCTTGACAGATTTTTTTTTTTTTCAACTGAGAGTTGCATTTGGAAAATTTTACTTTTATTGCTTGTCACAGGGGTCTTGTGAATTAATCTTATTGCTTTTTCAAACAAACTGTTAGCCCTTTCTAGTTGATGGTTCTTGATGAGAACTGAGTGGATTTCGTTTAGCCTTGATAGTTGATGGAAACAATTGAAGGTCATTTATTCTGTGTGTTGCCATGTTATGCTCTTGCCCCTTTTCCTCTTGGAAAATCTTAAAGACAAGGTTAAGGACTTAAGGTCGATCAATGTTAAGTCACCTTAAATTTATTCTGAAAACAAATTGTTGGGTTAAAGAAATTCTAATTGTGTTGTATATTAAACACTTTCACCATCATTTCACATTCTACTTCAACCATTTGCTAAAATAGTGGGCTAATTTGAAAATGAGAGAGAGCACTAAAGTACAGTGGTAACTGGTAAGGACAGGAACGTTCTGGCACCACATACACACAAAAGGAAAAAGTAAATGGCTGCTCCAATCATTAATCAGTCGACTTTTTTGTCAGGACAACCTAGCTCGGAATGTTCATAGAATTTCCAAGACTCCTATTATTAATTAAAATAATAATAATAATAGTAAACTAAACCATTGAACTTTTTAAATGTGCTTTATAAAATTTGAAGTATTGATGTTGAAAATTAGGGATTTCAACTAAATTTGGATAAGGTTTGGTAAAGTTTAAATTCAATTCATTTTAAAAGACAGTTGTTTCGTTACTCATATTATTTTGGGATGTATAATATATATTTATATATTTTTTTATTTTTTTTAATAATTATATATTTATTTATGTATTAATTTTGATAACTGTAAATTTAAAAAATATAAATATAATATTAAAAAATAAAAATATATAATATATATAATTGGATAAGATATAAAATAAATATTATTATTATTTAAATTCGATTTAATCCCAACTAAAATTTAAAATAAAAAATTTATTTTATCTCATTTAAATAAAAAAATCATTTCATCTCATTTATTATACAAGACAGGAAGGAGCAGATATCCAATAAAGTGGATAAAATTACTGTTGTTAATGAAAATTACATGGATATTTAAATTAATTAAAAAGCCAATTGTTTGGTCCAAATGTCCAAGCATACTTTATATTCCAGCTAATAATTTTGATAATTTGTTCTTACAATGCATTTAGCATGTGAATCTGTCTCCTCTCTTTCAATTTCCGATTTAACGTTGGCAAACACATGCATTTGCGTGGTCCGTAATTAATCTAATTCCCTTTTTTTTATTTATTAATTTTATATATAGTTGGCGCCTTAAAAACCGAAAGAAAATTTCAATATTCTTGTCTATTAACAGCCTATTTTATTTCTATTTTTTATTTTTATTTTTATATATTAAATATATATATATTGAAAACATATTAATAAAATGAAAAAGTTAATTTTTAAATTTTTTATTGTAAAAATCTATTTTGCTGTTTTAAAATATTTTTAAGTATTAGAAGAGAAAGATTTGAATCAAAGTCTATTATCTAAGTTATATATATATATTTATTATTAGACTGTATTTTAACATGTAATTTTTCTTTTTTATTTGATAAATAAAAATTAAAAATAATTATTATCCAAGATATTTGATATTTAATAATTTTTAAATTATTAATATTTTTAATTTTAAATTATTAGATAATTTTTAAAAATGTCTTAAACAATTTTTCACTAAATTATAGTATAAAATCATCTTCAAAAATTGTAATCAGAGCATGCATATACCAGACATGAATACCTTCATTTATTATTTAAAAATTTTAATTAAATTTAAATTTATTTAAAATAATAAATTAAAATATTTAATTTAAAATTTATATTAAATATAATAAGTTATTGAGCTTGTAAATAACTTTATAATTTAAAAAATATTTGAGTACTTATATTATTCATTGTTTAATATTTAAATTTTTTTTAATACTTAATTTATTATTTATTTTATTAAGATCCATTTGAATAAAATATATTTGTAATTAATATAATATTAAAATTTTATTTTATTGATTACAATTTTTCATTCCTAAAAAAAGATAATTAAATTACTAAAGAAGAGAGATGAAACTGTATGAAGATAATATTTATTTTTTAGAAGAAAAAGATAATATAATATGATGATAAAAGATAAGATAATATAATATGATAATAACAACCTAATAATTTAAATATTTATTCTTTTCTATTTTCTTTGAATTAAAAAGAAATGGATGATCACCTTAACTGTTAGTCAAACACTGTATGTTTTAGACAACTAGAATCCATATATAACATAGGCCACGATCACATTCGCAAGAGAAACTAAAAACAACCATTTCTGCTGCACTTCTTTCTAATAGCTACTCCATTGAAACTCTTTAAAGCTTTGGCCTTTGATAAACCCATTTGATTCTTCATTCTTAATCTTCTTCATCTATTAATCAAGTACTATTAATTTTGCATTGCTTAATTGATACTGTGATTTTCATTTATTTTTTCTTTGATTATACTGGCCTATTCTCACTTCATCAGATACTAATCAACTAATCCTGAAACCAATTGAATGCTTATTTAATTGCTCTGAATTTTTTTTTTTTCATGTTCATGTTCCTGAATCAGATTCTGCCTATGACCCAGTCCATCTCTCTGTTTCCGTTTTTTATTTTTTCTTCCTAAACTACGAAGCAAAACCACCCCACATAGTGTAAATCAGTTTTGGCCATTAATGCTCTCTCTCTTTGATACCCCACTTCCTCTAATCCTCTCTCTGTATCTTAAGACCCACTATTTTTAAAGAACGGCCCTTTTTTGTACCATCTTTTTTGAAGTTACACCATATAATATCTTTGAATCTTTGTCCTACAAAACAAAATGACCAAGAATAACAGCAGCAGCAGCAATAGACCATCTCCACAAGACACAATAACCCACTTGGATTTCTTCAATAAATTTAAGCGCTTGAACTCTCTTGAGCCTTCTCTGGGCATTCTTGGTTTCTTTTTGGCCACTCTCCTCTATATTTGCTGCTTCTTCTACTTGGATTACAGGACTTTCACTCGTGGCTTGCGCTACCCTGGCAGCTCTTGGCTGGAATTGGTTAATCCCTCGTCTTCAGCAGAAATGGCTGCTGAGAATCGACGGCCGGGATTTCTGGAAAAGGGTGGTAATGGTTGTGATATTTTTGATGGGAACTGGGTTCGGGATGATAGCTATCCATTGTATCAGAGTAAAGATTGCTCCTTTATAGATATTGGGTTTCGGTGTTTAGAGAATGGGAGGCCTGATAGTTTCTACACCAAGTGGCGCTGGCAACCAAATCGTTGCGACTTGCCAAGGTACCCTTTGCTCCTTTCAATTTGATCCATCTATTTGACTTTTATTTTTTCGGTTTTTAATCTGATTTGGTAGATAATAAATTCTGGAATCAAGAAATGAAACAATATCTATTGTCATTTAAAATTGTTGTATTTGGTGGTACAGATGACAGGCAACTAATTAAATAGTGGTACTATTAGGTTGAAAATGAAGGTTTCATAATTTCTCCCAGCTGCAAAATGGAGCATCTGTTAATTTTATTTATTTTATCTAAGATTACTTACTTCCTGTATATTAGCTCCTGATTATAGATTCTGCTTCATCTGTTGCTCTTCCAGGAAGGTGCTATTTTTCTCTTTTACTACAAATAATTTGAGTTTCTGGATAAGTTTTTGTCTCTATTCATGCTTTATTTTCTGGGCTTTTGGTCTTTTACTTATGTTTGATAAGCTACATCCAGGATATTTTGCTTAGTTACTATAGTTGAATTGAATTAATAAAAAAGTCTTGTCCTTAGGCAATTTAAAGTTATAATTAGGCTGGAAAATCCCCTCTTTTATTTTTGTTAAACCTACTTGACTGAATTTTTAAATTAGCATTAGCTATTTGCTGTTTTTTGTATCTTTTATTTTTGTCTGTTCTTCTGAGAATAGATTCAATGCAAATTTGATGTTGGAAAAGCTAAGGAACCGGCGGCTTGTATTTGTTGGTGATTCAGTCGGAAGGAACCAATGGGAGTCCCTCCTCTGTATGCTTGCCACTGCTGTTCCTGGAAATTCTTCAATCTATGAGGTGAATGGGAATCCAATCACAAAGCATAGAGGGTTTCTGGTTTTCATATTCAAGGAATATAATTGCACTGTTGAATACTACAGAGCTCCATTTCTAATGCACCAAGGTCGACCTCCAGCTGGAGCTCCAGAAAAGGTGAAGATGACTTTAAGAGTAGATAAATTAGATTGGACTTCGCCACGATGGAGAAATGCAGATGTATTGATTTTTAACTCTGGCCATTGGTGGAATTATGAAAAGACCATAAGATGGTAATTCAACTTATCCAACAAGTTTCCTTGAATTCTGTTCATATGTATGTGTGTGTGGCATGCTCTGATTCCAACTCTTTTAACTCGGGCCATTGCTGGAATTATGAAAAGACCATAAGTCGGTAATTCAACTTATCCAATAAGTTTCCTTGAATTATGTTCATATGTGTGCATGTGTTGCATGCTCTGATTCCAACTTTTGGCACCAAGGATTCTTGAAATGATAGGCGTTAATATTTTATCTAGAATTTTTTGCTGCTGCTGGTCTGGTATTTTATATTGATACTATTGTTTTTCAATCTCACACTTTTGTTACTTAGGAGGCTTATGCATCTGCTCAGTATAGAAATTTAGGCCTTAAGGTGGCCAAATGTATGGCCTTACTGTAGATGGCTGTGGGGAGAGTAGCACCAAAAATATAACTTGCCCTGAATTTTTTCTTGTCCATCAAATCTTATTTAACCCTTCTACCAGTTCAGCCAAAGCCCAATGGGCATATCTTGCTTATATCCTTACAGCATGCATGCTTATACAGTGCATTGAAATAATGATGTTCAAAACAAGATCAAACTCTCTTAAGCATATATACTCCATAGACAGAAGAAATTTTCTGGGCTAGTGTATTACCAACCAGTTGGCACCTCTTCCCCACAACTATACTATCATCATCTTAATACTGCTACTTCGAACATCATTACATCTCATTGCCTCCATTATCATTACCATTGCTCCATTATCACTACCAGTTCCACCTGAGTTCTGCCGCTGCCATTATTCTTCTCTAATCATGACGTCTCTCTCTCTCTCTCTCTCTCTCTCTGTAGGAACCAAATTTAAAGAATGATCACCGGCGGAAAATCGGGCGACCTTGATAGATACAACTAAGAATGTTCATGGTAGGTGAAACTAACAATAAGTTGGTTGATAATTGATTTATCATCATTCCATGGTTTTAGAAATGGAATATAAGAATTCCATTTTCCTTCTTTCAACCTTTAACTTCTCCATTTACCTCCACATTTATTATCTTTATCGGATCTTTCTAAAGGTTTTAAGGACACTACATTGTTTAGATTTGGAAACAATGGAGAGAAATTGAAGAGGTTTTTGTTCATGTGTGCATACTTCATATTGTTTGATGTTGTGAAGGAAACTGTGCTTGATTCGTTGTAATATGATTATAATGATGATTTTTCATCTTTTGCTTTATGCTATTTGTTAGGGATTGTTACTTCCAAGAGGGGCAGGAGGTAAAAATGGAGATGAGTGTTGAAACTGCATACCTAAGATCACTTGAAACTTTGATTGACTGGATTCGTAGCAAAATAAATATGAGCAAGACACAAGTCTTCTTTCGTACCTATGCTCCTGTTCATTTCAGGTTTGTCTTCTTATCAATTTTTTCTTTTACTGCATAGGTATCTGAATTTATGTCTTTATGATCTTCCTTGCACAGTATTCAGTTTGTTTCGGATTTTGGAGACAATAATGCAATTATATCTTTTGAGCAATTCAAGATTTACGCATAACCAACTTTTTTCTAAAATATTTCAGCTGCTATATTTTTCCTGAATGCTTATGTTGTCACTAGGACTCTTTAATGAAGTTATTTGGACAGAATATGCCCATCTTTTAATCTTCTGATTGTGGGGGTGAACCTGGATTCATTCCTATTGTCTGCCACATTACTGGATTAGTAGGTGGTGGCACAGGCTTTTGAAGTTGTTATTACTTTAAATGATTTATTTGGTAGTAAGTTCTATAATGAGTTAAAAGCATGCTCATCCTATACCTCTCACAAGATGTTATAAAAGCTAATTTCATGGTCACCTTGGAACTAAGCTGTTATACAATGATATCATTGAGAGCTAACAAATCAGCGGAATTAACAGAGGTGGTGACTGGAAGACTGGCGGTAGCTGTCACTTGGAAAAGCTTCCTGACTTGGGCTCATTGCCAAATTCATTAGATTACCGATTCAAAATATTTTTTGACGTGTTATTGAAGCACTCAAATGAATCACATGTGATGAACTTGGATTTATTGAATGTGACCAGCATGGCAGCACGGAGAAAGGATGGCCATGCATCTTTGTACTATTTAGAGCCAGGAATTGGTCCAGCTTCTCTCCACCATCAAGACTGCAGTCATTGGTGCTTGCCTGGTGTCCCTGATTCCTGGAATGAACTTCTTTATGCACTTTTTCTCAAGCGGGAGTCTGTTCATGCACAAAATTCAACAGAATCATCTCAAGCTCCATTGTGATTAGTACTGAAAGCTTCCTGATTTTTCTAACATGATTAAAGGACCAATTTGTAAGGTTG
Organism: Aleurites moluccanus; assembly: GCA_948193065.1. Classification (NCBI taxonomy): domain Eukaryota; kingdom Viridiplantae; phylum Streptophyta; class Magnoliopsida; order Malpighiales; family Euphorbiaceae; genus Aleurites; species Aleurites moluccanus. The sequence goes on along the minus strand of CANXYC010787227.1, from coordinate 21,219 downwards.
GTTTCTATTTAACCAATCAAGTTGGCTAGAGCACCTCTGGCAAACATATTTTTTGGAAATGATTTTTTGGTCTTCTGTATTGTGAAAGTGCCATAATCTGTCAGCATATGCGCCTAACAGGGTATTAAGAGGGCTATGAGAAAATCTTGGCAACAGATTTTAGTACAGGCAGGTGGACGAAGACGAAGCAAAGTTGATAGTCTAGAAGAATTATACACAAGCATGTTTATTCTTGCTACACAAAGGTTATTTCATTGGAACGGAGTAATAGAAATAGAAGAATGTTGATTAGGCTACTTTGTGCAATGTATATGCATAGCAAATACCGAAATTTTCAAAGTGCAATTTGTTCTTCTTTAGTTTAGTTTTTTACTTTTTATAGTCTGATAAGGTTTTTTATTATGCCAGCTTCTGAGGATTCTTTATTTTATTTTATTTCTTTCTGAAAATTGGAGACTTCTACCATATGATTTAGATGAATTACAATTATCAGAAGGTATCAGCTCAAAATCGTTTGGAGTGGAAATAAAGAATTCATATAATGGACTTCAAAATTTTTTTGGGATCAAGGCCAAGGCTAAGTTTGAATTGAGTTGAAAATTAGAGACTTCTCTTTAGCTTCTTCTACCCAAATAAGTTTCTCAAGGTAGGTCTTCTACTTAGCATTCGCAAGTTTCCGTTGCATAAAGCTTATATACAGAAGAACGTACGAGCTGAAGAACGTAGAAGCTGAAAATTAAAACTTGTATATGATGAGATGGCATTGTGAGACGCAAGTAAATTGCAAGGGTTGCACCCGCGTTGGTTAGTGAGTCTATGCTAAGGATATTAAGGTTATGATTGGTATGAATGAATTTCAATGGAATTTATTAGGAATATTATGTTTTCATATATATATATATATATATATATATTTTAATGAAAAATATTTATTTTACATATGAATATAATTTTATGGAATGTAATATAATTAAATAAAATTTTATTATATATAAATGAATTCTAAGTATAAAATTTATTTATAACAAACAAGAGATAATTCTTATTTCCTGTTGTTATAGCTTGAAATCAATGGCCTGCCAATAAATCACATCCAAATATTGGAAACCTGGAGATCATGTTCAAAATAAAAAATTTCCAGCATAAAGCCCAAGTTCTGCCATTAGCATACACATAATTCCAGATGGAGCATTTGAAAAACTGCCTATTTCCTGCAAGGAGTTTCTTCTCTCTTCTTTATTGTGTGTGTGTGTGTGTGTATATATATATATATCATTCAAGAAAATTGTATTTTTTTTTCTTTTCTTGGCCAAGAGATATTAAATGCAGACAAATTTTATAACTCAATGTGGGTAAAAAATAAATCCGAACATTGGTGCAGGGTTCAAAGCTTGGACCTTTTGATCCAGGACCTCACCCGTAGCCCACTGGGCTAGGGATCCTTGGCAAGAATATTGTAGTTTATATGAGGTAGCATTAACTCTTGATGATGATTATGATGATAATGCTGATGTTTTATTGGTTTGGTTTAGGGTTTCCATCTCTGACCAATAACTACAACTGGCGATACCATTTTTTATTACAAGATTTAGACTTGAACTAATTTGAAAAATTGCGTGTAGTAACCAAGAAAAGTAGAGATCTCTATTATTGTTTATAATCTCTTGTTTTAGCAATCCGCATTCTTCCTTGTTATCTGGGAACATTACGGAATTTTGACCTGATTTTATTTGTGCATATATAACAACTAATAAAGCCCAATTAATATAAATTCCTGGTGGCTAAAGACATTTTCAATCCACATTTATAATTTATTGCTTGTCTTAACTCTGGAAAGGTCATTTCACTTGCTCAATATTTGCTTTTGATTTAACATTAGTGGCTCTAAATTTGCAGTCAATCATTCTTGTTATAACTCAATCCATATACATACACACATCTATCTCTCTCTCTCTCTCTTTACAAGAATCCAAAACTTTATTAAAGGAGACAGAATGAAGGTAAATACTAATTAGAAAAACTTTATCAAACCAGAATTGGAATGAGACCATTTTTAGAGGTAAGGTTGGACTGACCCGCAAACACACATTTTGTGGTCGATAGATATTCTTTGGACCAAAATCAGTAAAAAAAAAAATTCAAAAATTACAAAAATACAAGAATCCCATAAATCTATTTTGATCTCAGATGTGAGATTTTGGTTACAAAGAGCATGACCATAGGCAAAAGCATTTAGGTAAGGAGAGATATTGTAGAAATCAAAATTCTTGGTTGTGAGTGTCAGATTATCTAGTTCTTTAACCACATAATCTAGACTTATACCAAAAGGATCACCCATTGAATATACTCCATTGTTGCAGAGTAACTGTTATGATCTGTATATTGGGAATATTTGTAATACTATAATTATAATTGTTGCTGCTAATTTTTGAGAGAGACCCATGTGTCTATTCTTATTTCTCTCTCTGATTTTTTGATCAGAAATGAAGTTTTTGTTTGACTATTAGTAATGATGGTTTTTATTGGTTTCTCCATCAATTCTATAGGAAATGTATTGGTGTTTTTTGTAATCAGTGTTAGACAGTTATACAATTCTTGAAAAAAATTTCTGTGGTTGGTGGTGGGTCTTTTTGTATGAAGTTGGTGCGTAACTATATATTAAGTTATTTAAACTTAAATGTCTCATTAATAATTCCTGATGGGTCCCTTATTGGCGGCAGGGCTGGCCCCAGCGGGTGGTTTGATTAGACCCAATACTGGAGCTTGACTGGGAGGTTTTGCAACTAATTTAGGAGCTTGCTTAATCTTTATGGCTGAACTTTGGAGTGTATTCCTTGGGCTTTTTTTGCTTGGAACATGGGATTTAGGAATGCCATCTTGGAATGTGACAATGCTACTGTGATTTTGTTAGTTAATAGCAAGGTGGTAGGGGTCAATGAAAACATTCAAGAATTACTCATTTTGGATCAAAGTTTAGTATTGGCGCTCATTATTTTGAAAAACCTTCTCAAGAGTGTATGATGTAGTTTTGTTTGATTTCCATTTTTATCAAAAATAAAATAAAAATAATTCCTTGTAAATGAAAAGACCAAATATGTCATACTTTAGTTTGTATATGAAAAGACCAAATAAGTCATACTTTAGTTGGCATAAATGAAAATCAATGAGAACCAATTGTTCTTCAATATTATACCTAAATATTGAATTATACACACCTAGTAATAGATAAATATTTTACTACAAATATGTACTAAAGCTTTATAAATAGAAAATTATTTATATATCAATGAATTTTTTATTTTTTGATATTATATCTTATTTAGACTAGTTATAAAATTTTAAATTTGAGTTTTAGACGTTGGAGTCGAAATAATTTACTAAAAATAAATCATTTTGTGATTAATTTATTGATTATCACAAAACACTTCTATTAATTATGTAATATGTATCATTCATTAAATTCACAGAGTTAAAGCTATAATTATCATATCAAACTTGATTAAATCAGTTTAATTGAAAATTTTGATAATCGATTTATAAACCGAACTAAATCACATATAAAATTGTTTTTTTTTTTAAATTCATTAAAAATTCCTTCATCCGTTGGATATCCGATAATCCGGTCATCCGATGATGAATTTTATGTGTTGCTCTTTTTATTTACCAATTAATTTTTATAGTATCATAATTTATTAATTAATTAGGTATAATAATATATTATCATTTAACATTTATCCAGTATGAAAACATCAAAAAAAAAATATTTATTTATTTATTTTAATTTTAGATCATAATTAAATAATAAATTATAATTATTAATTTATCATTTCATACACATGAAATGAATACTACTAAATATAGACATGAGAGTATAATGAAAATAATTCAAATTTCTATTTACATATTTATATAATAGTAAGTAAATGTTATAATTTAAGTAAATTATAAGTTTGAATTTATTTTTAAATTAAAAATGATAATAAATGAAATTCATAATTATATTTGATAAAGTATATTAATTAATTTAAAGGCTCAATTGAATTATCATTGTATATTATAAAATTTTAATATCATTAAGTGAACATATATGTATATATTTTTTCATTGTTACTTTTTTATTAATTAATTAATATATTAAAATTAAATTGAAAAGATTGTTAACTATGATAATTAAATATAATATACATGTGAGAAATAATTAAGTTTTTTTAGATTTATATTGAATATTATTATGTTAAAATTTATATTAGACATTATTATATGAGATATAATATTATTATTTTTAATTTATGTTTGTTTAATTTTAGTTATATGTATATTATATTTATTTTTAATATATAAATAATAAATATTATTTAAAATATTAATTCAATTTCGATTCAACTTTTGACTTGTGACTCTTTATTTTTATTGATTCAAATATCAGGTCAAGTCTAAAAACCATAGTTAAACCACCATGTATACACCCATGGCCATTTAATACACGTGTACATATAAATATATATACTAAATGATAATTACCAAGCCAAAAATTGGCAAATGGTTTTTTCAGAAATTGTTTAGTAACATTAACAGCTAGCGTTTATGAAAATAAGCAAGTTCTCCAAGTTGTTCCACTTCCTTGGCCAACTCTTCAAGCTTCTCTACCATGTTCATCAAAGAGAAGACAAAGCTTGCTATTGCAAGTCCATCAATATTCTGTAGTTGTGGTAGGTTTGATGTGACCTGACTTAGCTCTATTCTCACTGCTTTTAATTTTGGCACTATCAATACCTCTGCTTCACATCTTCTCATTTTCTTCATGCTCTCTCCGAATTCTCTTAATGTCCATGCTACTGATTTTCCCACAGCTTCACAAGGTTCTTTGATCAATTCTCTCAGAATTTGCATGGGCTAATTACCAAAAGTTCAAATCACATAGAATATAAATTTTGGGATTAATAAAAAGAATATAAATTTTGCTACCCATAGTCTACACTCACTGGATGAACCGGAAAAGAAAAGATAATTAATTACCTCTTTAGAGGGGTGAAGACAACCCTTAAGTAAAAGGATTGTTGCAGCCAATTCTCTAAGAAGTTCTCCTATCTTTAGGTAATTATCCCATGGATGAGAAAGCCCAAATTTACCATGCCATGGTTCCCATCTTGCAAAATTTGCCTGAAATATGTTCTATAAGATGAGAAATTGCCATATTAATTAATTACAAGATAACAAAATATAGTTTACCAAAGATTCATCCTTGGACTTGGAGTTGAGCACTGATTTGCATTTGCTGAAGCTGACATTAATTGGCTGACTTTGACTTTCTTTTTCGCTATTAAATCTCAGATAATCCTCTAAGCATCCTACAAAACAAAACAAATTTATACTCCTTTCTAGTTTTACTATTCCCTAATTAAAAGGACGCACTAATAAATAAATAAATATGGAAATAGTATAGAAAGGAGTATTATTATTGTGATAATTAGTACCTAAATAAATTTCATCAGAAAATTAACAAAATATATAAATATTTAATTACCTTCAACACAGGTGGCGAGGGCATAGAACTTGGAGACTGTAGAATCATGAAGCTCATCACTAGCCCATATGGGGAAGACAAATAAGCTTGTAAAAATGCAGATTATAAAACCCAAAACTATCATCAAAAGCCTTTCACGAGCTATTTCTATGACCTTCTCTATACGTACACCAGATACTGCTACTAAACTAAATGTAAGTATAAAAATCAATGCTCCATAGTCATATCTTGCTTTTATGCTTGGAGTCAATCTACAGTACGTTGCCCCTCCACCTGAAACACATAGAAAACTGAGACAGTTGTGAAAATTGAAAAGAGTATTGTATTAACTGGAAAAATTATTATTTACACTTGTGCATAAACTTATCTCAAATATTATGATTTTTTTATATATTTTTTACCTAGTAAAAAAATATTAATATTTTTATTCTCCATATATTATTATCTTGGATTAGTATATATTTCTTATATGTAAAAGAATTTTCCGTGCTACCTTGTCAACTAGCTAAATTAAATTAATAACTTTTTTTCAAAAAATAATAAAATTTTTGTGTAATAAATTAAATATGATAAGTACATCCACAATGAGAGTGTAATAACTTTTTATTATACTCATAATTATGAGAGTATAATAGTGTCTTTTTTTGTACAACAATTTTTTTTCAAATTTGTATTTTTTTTTATTGCAAGTCCGTACTATTATATTTTTTAGAATATAATTCATTGTTTGATAACGTATAACATGAGATGGTATAATAAAGCAATAATATGGTATGAGCTATTATATTTTAAGAGTATAATTTACTGTGGATATTCTAAGTGACTTTTGTTCATGATAGAAATTTGAAATGGAACTTACAAAATATATAAATAAATTTGAAATGAAACTTACAGAATATTAACATAGCAGTTCCAATAATAATGGAATTGCCAATTCCACCAACTTGTTGAGCTAAAGTTGCTGTGAAATACCCTAATACACCACCTAATATAGTTCCCATTCCACGGTTTAAACCCTTTCCAAGCGTAGCACCTATATGTTAAGAAATGCATTTTATCAAATTCATTAGAATTAACTACAGAGAGAGAGGGTAGGTATTATTTAAATTTAAATTTAAATTTAAATTGAAGAACAAACCTGCATAGAATTCAAAAATGACAACAACAGTCATAATGGCCCACATGGCATTATCATCTCCAACTTCTTTGTAGAGAGGATCAAGAAAGTAAAGAAGAGAAACCAAGATAAGAGTAACTCCAACTTTGATACTGTGAATCCATTTTCTCATTTCATCTTTGTTTTTCTTTTCTCTAAAAAAACAAATAATGGGCACAAGAGAAAATTTAACTTTCTTTTTCTCTACTTTTACAGGATTTACTACCTCTTCATCTGGAATGTTCACCATAGTCGATCCCATAATCAGTTTTTTTCTTTTTTAGCAGTAGTATAGAAGACTAGAAAGTTGATGAATTTGAGAGAAACCAACGTTTATATTTATATATAGAAATCGGTCCATATTGTTGGAAGTGGTGGAAAGATAGACGTTTTTCATATCACATCGTACTGTAGATGTACAATACTCTTGATGTAGGGATCCTTGGCAAGAATATTGTAGTATATATGAGGTAGCATTAACATTTGATGATGATTATGATGATAATGCTGATGTTTTACTGGTTTGGTTTAGGGTTTCCATCTTTGACCACTAACTACAAATGGTGATACCATTCTTGATAACAAGAATTAGACTTGAACTAATTTGGAAAATTGCGTGTAGTAACCAAGACAAGTAAAGATCTCTACTATTAATTGCTTATAGTCTCTTGTTTTAGCAATCCACATTCTTATTATCTGGGGACCAGTATGGAATTTTGACCTGATTTTATTTGTGCAAAACATAATAAACCCAATTAATATGAATTCCTGGTGGCTAAATACAGATTTTCAATCCCCATTTTAATTGAGGTAAGTATAAAAAAAAATACATTATTTTTTTATCATTTTCATTTGTGAATCTGTGTTTTTTTTTTTTCGTTGAAAAAAAAAGGTCTATGCTTTCTTTCGTCAGCATTTTAGTATATACGTCCCGTTAATTCATGCTTGAATGGCATTGATGCAGCGCATGTGGATTCACTTATTTAATTTTTTTTTATTTTGAAAAATAGCATGTGAATTTTCAATTATTCGAGTGATAATTTTTAATTTTTTAGTAAAAATTAAAAAAGGAAATTTTTCTTATTCACAAATTATTTTGCTAATTTTTTCCCCTTTTTGCTTTCTTTGCTTTTCAGCAAATTCAGTTACAATTTCATTCAAAATTAAAAACTGGAATTACAGAAGAACCAATGAATTGCAGAAGATTGAAGAACATATATATAGATTTTCATTCTGAGTCAATGATTTCCAAATCAAACATCAGTTTGCAAGCACATTCCATTCTACTCAATACAAGATATATGTAATTTTTTACTTCCTTCCTTATCATCTCTTGCATCACTGCCAAGAACTCATGATCGAAAAATTGAGGCCTCGCATGTATCAGATCCATGAAGGGAGACCCGATGGCGACACCGATTGATTGCCAGTCAAGGTGAGAGAAGAAGCCTCTCTATCGCCAGCACACACCGCGCGTCCGAGCTCAACAAGAAACCGGATGCTAGCCTAGCTTCACCACTGCCTATTCTCCATTCACGCGAGTTGCCATCGGTATCGATTCCGGTGAGTTTGGATTGCTTGGATGACTTGTGCATGCTTTGATTTGAAGAGGATGAGTCCGGTTATGAACTCCTCCCTTAGCTCTGATTCCGCTAACACGACCTTCAAAATTCCTTAGCTCTCGTAGCTTTGATTCGCTATCGTCACCGTGCATGCTTTGATTTTTTTTTTATTTTTTTTTTTTTTGGATTTTCTTTTCTTGTTTTTTTAATTCCATTGGTCTTCAAGTAAATTTTTGTGGTGGGTTTTGAGAGATAGCAAAAGATTTGGAAGTGGGTTTTTTATTTTTTTAATGGTTGATAAGAAAAAAAGAGTTTGAAGAAGAGGGCGAGAAGAAAAATGGATTTTGAAGGTGGGTTTTGAATTTTTTTTTTGTGTTTGTTAGTAATTGGATGAATCATGAGATGTTTGGTTTATGGGAAAATGAAAATAAATTTTCTTCTTAACTCTCTTATTTATTAAAATATTTATAATTTCTAATAAAAATTTAAATTTTTTTTAAATTATTAATTTTTAATATTTTATTATTTAAAAATAAATAAATTATCACGTGACATTTTTTAAAATAAAAAATTAAAAAATAAAATTCACATGGGTCGCGTCAATACTATATAAATATAGATTAACCATGTTACTAACGTGAATCCTAAAATACTAACAAATGAAAGAAAAAATATCTTTTTGTTAAAAAAAAAAAAATTACAGACTCACAAATAAAAATGATTTAAATGATCGTTTAGTTTTTTTGTACTTACCCTCTTATAACTCTGGAAAGGTAATTTCACTTTGCTCAATATTTGCTTCTGATTTAACATTAGTGGCTCTAAATTTGCAGTCAATCATTCTTGTTATAACTCAACCCATATACATAAATCATCTATCTATCTATCGCTTTAAAAGAATCCAAAACTTGATAAAAGGAGACAAGAATGATGGCAAATACTAATTAGGAAAACTTTATCAAACCAGAATTGGAATGAGACTCTTTTTAGAGGTAAGGTTGGACTGACCCGCAAACACACATTTTGTGGTCGATAGGTAGACATTCTTTGGACCAAAATCAGTAAAAAAAAAAATTATAAAAATACGAAAAACCCATAAATCTATTTTGATCCCAGATGTTTAACCAGTTAATGGATATTGCTCATACCTAATACAATCTTGAAGTACAGAATGAGCACCAATTCTGCTTTGACAAGTGGTAAACATGGTTGTTTTGGCTGCTTCAAGACAAATTTTGCAATCTGAACTTGTGAGATTTTGGTTACAAAGAGCATGACCATAGGCAAAGCATTTGGGTAAGGAGAGATATTGCAGAAATCAAAATTCTTGATTGTGGGTAGAGGCCTAACCAAAAAGTTTTTTTTTAGGGGAGACAAAATTAAATTAATAAAAAATTTTAATATTATAAATTATATATATATATATATATATATATATATATATATATATATATATTTGGAGTTAATTAAAAATTTATATATAATTTTAGTGTTATTGAAGGGAATCAAAATTAAATCAATAGAAAATTTTAATATTATAAATTATATATAATTTTTTATCAATTAAAAATTTATATGTAATTTTAATATATAATTTTTTTTAAGGGGCTAATTAAAATATATATATATATAAAATTTGGAGGGGCCAAGCTACCACTAGTCCCCTCTAGTTCCGCAACTGATCGTGGGTGTCAGATTTTCTAGTTCTTTAACCACATAATCTAGACTTGTACCAAAAGGATCTCCCATTGAATATACTCCATTGTTGCAGAGAACTATTAGTATTTGTGTATTGGGAATACTTGTAACACTAGTACTCATGCACAACTGAAAGAGTATAATTATACTTGTTGGTGCCAATTTTTGAGAAAGATCCATGTTTCTTTTCTTCTTTCTCTCTTTGATTTTTTTTAATCAGAAATTAAGCTTTTGCTTGACTATTAATGGTGGGTTGTTATTTGTTTTTCTCCATCAATTCTATAAGATATGTATTGGTGTTTTTTTGTCATTAGTGTTAGACTGCTATACAATTCTTGAAAAAATTCTCTGTGGTTGGAAGTGGGCCTTTTGGGTCTTTTTGTATGAAGTCGGGCTCTCAAATGTCGACCTTTTGGCAAAGTGGACTGGATGGACAAAGACTGTTTAGAGAAGGAATGATGGTGTCGCGTAGGGATCAAACAAGCCTTTCTTTCTTCCACTTCAAATGGATCTCAACCGTTAGGAGTTGCTTTGATACTGAGTGAGAGGCTCGAAAATGGATTTGGGCTCAAAATCATAGATACCAGTAACCTTTAATTTAATGATAATAAAATGATATTTAAAACTGAAATATCTTAAATTTAAATTTTAATGGCAACTAAATTTATTTAAAAAACATCATTGACATTTTAGAGTCATCCTATTCTATATTTCAATTCTCATTCACAATCCTAGTAAGAGTTTTATTTATTTAATAATATTTTTATTAAATGGAACGCATCTTAAAGTCTCTTAATAGATTTTTTATATGATATTTGTATCCAGTCTTTTTCTGAATAACATTTTTGAAATACCTATTTTTCAACTTGTGTGATTTAATATTCTGATTTTTTTAATGAATAATCAAATATTTCAGATAAAATATAGTTATAAAATAATTATATTAAAAATATATAAATAATATAATATAAAAAATAAAATGAATGAGAAAAAAGAAAAGATATTGATAAAATTATATTTCGTTATAATTATTATTATGTTAACTGATAAGTCAAATTTTATATTTTTCACTCATTTATTTTATTTTAAATTTATTTATTTAATATTATTTAAATTTTTAATTTTTAAGGATATTTTTTAGAAAAATCGTTAATATTTTAAAATTTATTTAAGGCTATTAAAATATTTAAATTTAAAATTTTCGTGAAAATTAAATTTATCAAAAAAAATTAAGATCTACAAAAAAAAGTGAGAATTATTATTATTATTATTATTATTATTTACATAAATACACAATTATGTAACTCATTAAACGCACTATGATTCAAAAAAAATTGAGAAAATAACCAAAAAAAAAAAAAGACTCAAGTTGGCACAGTAGAGAACCCGGCACTGCAGCATAAACCTCACTCGTGGTGCAAAAGCAGAACCATAATCTTTACATACATGTATATAAATATACATTCAAAATTCTTGAAGAGAAAGTCAAGAATTAAATTATTTCAATGATCTAGCATTTACTATTTTCGTTAGCTCAATTAATTTACTAAAAACGAATTATTTTGTGGTTAATTTACTGATTATCATAAAACACTTTATTAATTATGTAATACGTATCATTCATTATTAAACTACAGGGTTAAATCTATAGTTGTTATATTAAGTTCAGCTTAATCAATTCAATCAGAAATTTTAAGAATCGATTCTTAAATTAAATCACATACTTCTTTCGTCTCAAAAAATATTTTTACTTTTTTTTTTTTATTTATTCTAAATTATAATCCATTTTTCATTTTAGATGTTAATTTAGTAAATAATTATTAAATATATTTTTATTAATTAATATTAATATCATCACATATATAATTATATTTATACTTTTTTTATATTGAAATTATAAATTTGATATAATAATTTTTTAATATTTTCATATAAAAATATTATAATAATCAATTAAAATAAATAATTTAATTATTGTAAATATTAAAAAATAAAAAAATACTAAAAAGTGTATAATAAATTAAAAATAATTAAATTTTTTAATTTATATGTAAAATGAAACATGAATATTTTTTTTTAGAATGAAGTATAAAAAATCCGCTTTTCCTAAAATTTGCTAAAAACTCGTTCACCCTGCTGAATACTTTGTGATCCGAGCATGGGTGTTATGGATTGCTTTTTTTTTCATCAATTAATTTTTGTAGTATTATAGTTTATTATTTAATTAGATACAATAATATATAATCATCCTGGATGAAAACATAAAAAATTATTTATTTATTTATTTAAATTAATTTTAGACCATAATTATATAATAAATTATAATATTATTAATAATTAATTTATTATTTCATACACATAAAATAAATACTACTATATGTAAACATAAGAGCTTAATGAAAATAATTTAAATATCTATTCACATATTTAATATAATAATAAGTACGTATTTATTATAATTTGTATATAAGTTATAATTCAAGTAAATTTTAAGTTTAAATTTATTTTTTTAAAATTAAAAATAATAATAAATAAAATCTGTAATTATATTTAGTAAAGGATATTAATTAATTTAAATGCTTAATTGAATTATTATTACATATGATTTAGTTGTAAAACTTCAATATCATTAAGTGAATATATGTATATATTTTTTTCATCATTATTTTTTCATTAATTAATTAATTATATTAAAATTAAATTAAAAGATTGTTAATTATCATAATTAAATATAATATATATGAGAAATATTTAAGTTTTTTTATATATCTATATTTGTTATTAATATGTTAAAATTTATGTTGGATATTATTATATTGGGTATAATATTATTATTTTTTTTATTTTTATCATTGTTTAATTTAATTATTTGTATATTATATTTATTTTTAATATATAAATAATAAATATATGATATCATTTAAAATTTTAATTCAATTTTCAGTTCAATTTCTCGTGATATCGGATCAAATCTGAAAATTATGGTTAAACCATCATATAATCACCTGTGATGTACTCGTATAAATATAAATATGTATACTAATTAGTAATTACCAAGCCAAAAGTTGGCAAATGGTTTTTTAGAAAGTGTTTAGTCACATTAACAGCTAGCTTTCACGAAAATAAGCAAGTTTTCCAAGTTGTTCCACTTCTTTGGCCAACTCTTCAAGCTTTTCTACCATTTCAATCAAAGAGAAGACAAAGCTTGCTATTGCAAGTCCATCAGTATTCTGTAGCTGTGGTAGGTTTGATGTGACCTGACTTAGCTCTATTCTCACTGCTGTCAATTTTGGCACTATCAATACCTCTGCTTCACATCTTCTCATTTTCTTCATGCTCTCTCCGAATTCTCTTAATGTCCATGCTACTGATTTTTCCACAGCTTCACAAGGTTCTTTGATCGATTCTCTCAGAATTTGCATGGGCTAATTACCATAAGTAATATAAATTTTGGGATTATTAAAAAGAATATAAATTTTGCTACCTATACTCTACTCTCATTGGATGAACGGGAAAAGAAAAGATAATTAATTACCTCTTTAGAGGACTGAAGACAACCCTTAAGTGAAAGGATTGTTGCAGCCAATTCTCTAAGAAGTTCTCCTATCTTTAGGTATTTGTCCCATGGATGAGAAAGACCATATTTACCATGCCATGGTTCCCATCTTGCAAAATTTACCTGAAATATGTTTTTATATTTTGAGAAAATGTAAAATTTATATTAATAGATAGGAGAAATATATGAGATCAAATAACAAATTAAAATAAAATACATTTTTTTTTTTAGTACAACTCCATAATTTGAATATGAAAAATAAATCCAAATCTATAAATAAAATAAAATAAATTATCGAGCAAATAGGTGGAAAAGAAATAAAGTTACAATATCCCTTTAAAATATTATAAAAAGGAGTGATACGATCTAAATCTTACATATTAAGTAGGCTGAAATAAATTCCAAATAAACTCTATTTATAACTGATGACTTTAAAATACACCTAGACAATTGAAAATGCATCAAATGTTAAATCTACTTGATCAACTGTTGATAAGCTGAGTCAAGAGCAGATGGTCACTTGAGAAACTCCTTGATCACTAAATAGACCGAACTAAAACCATATATCCAAGATCCTCTTCCATATCAAGCACAAAAAGCTCCACACAAAACATCCCATAAAGAAAAACACAGAAATTGAAAGGGAAAGAAAGCATAACTGACATGAAAGAAAAAAAAAACACAGATCTAGAAATTAAAGAAGAAACAGTGAACTTTTAGGATTATTGCCGGCCAAAAATGGTTAGCAACAGCCCAGATCTGACCAAAGTAAAATAAAACAGCAAGAGCTTGAGAGCGGCCAACGAGAGAGAAGTTGATACAACACAATTTCCTTGAAATATGTTTTTATAAGTTTCTATAAGATGAAAAATTGCCATATTAACTAATTACAAGATAACAAAATATAATTTACCAAAGATTTATCCTTGGACTTGGAGTTGAGCACTGATTTGCATTTGCTGAAGCTGGCATTAATTGGCTGACTTTGACTTTCTTTTTCACTACTAAATCTCAGATAATCCTCTAAGCATCCTACAAAACAAAACAATTTTATACTCCTTTCTAGTTTTACTATTCCCTAATTAAAAGGACACACTAATAAATAAATAAATAAATATGGAAATAGTATAGAAAGGAGTATTATTATTGTGATAATTAGTACCTAAATAAATTTCATCAGAAAATTAACAAAATATATAAATATTTAATTACCTTCAACACAGGTGGCCAGGGCATAGAACTTGGAGACTGTAGAATCATGAAGCTCATCACTAGCCCATATGGGGAAGACAAATAAGCTTGTAAAAATGCAGATTATAAAACCCAAAACTATCATCGAAATCCTTTCACGGGCTATTTCTATGACCTTCTCTATACGTACTCCAGAGACTGCTACTAAACTAAATGTAAGTATAAAAATCAATGCTCCATAGCCATATCTTGCTTTTATTCTTGGAGTCAATCTACAGTATGTTGCTCCTGCACCTGAAAATTTTCACCATTTAATAAAAAAAGTGTCTCTGTGCACGAAACTATTCATTTATATAAATTTATTATATATATATATAATAAGTCCAAAATAAAATCATGTACATATCCAACTATTTATATATGCACTTTTCAATAATTAAACCTATTAAAGATAATCCCACTTAGTTAAAGAGAGGCTGCAATCGTATCATATAATTCATAATTAAATTACTTAATATTTAATAAATCTGAAAAAATAATAAATTAAGTAATATAATTTTCTTTTAATTTAAATTTAATCTTGTGATATAATTATATCGTATTATATAAAAATTATTATAAAAAATATATATTCTTAATTAATAAATTTTTAATTCAATGATACTGAAATCATCTCAACTTGATTGAAAAACGCCCATTGAATTTCAGTTTTAGTTGAACTACTAACGATATATATGTATAGTATGGTAAAAATGTTGTCATGTACAATGCGGAAGAAAGTGGCCACTAAGCTAATTAAGAAAAATAAAAATTTATCTTCCAAAAATTCTAGAACATAAAGAAAACTAAAGGCAATTGTGAAAACAGAAAAGAGTATTGTATTAAATTGGAAAAATTCTTAACACATAAATTTATTTCATATACAAAATCAACGTATAATAAAATATTTTAATTAATATAATTCTTTTAGTTATTTTTTGACTAATAAAAATATATCAATATATTTTTTTTACTTCATATATTATTATTTCACTAAATTAATATATACAATCAGTGTCATAATAACTAGCTAGCCATCTTACTAAATTAGATAACTTTTTTTTGCTTCGGAACATAAATGAAATTTTTGTATAACAAACTAAATACGATAAGGATATCCACGTTGGATATAATGAAGAGTGTACTTAGCTATTACACTTTCTTCATTGTGAGAGTGTAATACTATGGACTTTTTTCTGTATAATAATTATTTTTTCAAAATTGCATTTTTTTATTTTTTATTATGGAAGCATACTATTATACTTTTTAAAGTATAATTTATTTGTATGAAAAAATATAATAAGAGAGTGTATAATAAAATGATAATGTGGTATGAGTTATTATATTTTAAGAATATAATCCATTGCGATACCCCAAATGATTTTTGTTTATATATATGTATATATAGAGAGGGAGAGAAGTTTGAAATGAAACTTACAGAATATTAACAAAGCAGTTCCAATAATAATGGAATTGCCAATTCCACCAACTTGTTGAGCTAAAGTTGCTGTGAAATATCCTAATACACCGCCTAATATAGTTCCCATTCCACGGTTTAACCCCTTTCCAAGCATAGCACCTACATGTTAAGAAAAGCATTTTATCAAATTCATTAGAATTAACTAGAGAGAGAGAGAGGGTAGGTATTATTTAAATTTAAATTTAAATTGAAGAACAAACCTGCATAGAATTCAAAAATGACAACAACAGTTATAATAGCCCACATGACATTATCATCTCCAAATTCTTTGTAAAGAGGATCAAGAAAGTAAGGAAGAGAAACCAAGATAAGAGCTACTCCAACTTTGATACTGTGAATCCATTTTCTCATCTCATCGTTGTTTTTCTTTTCTCTAAGAAAACAAATAATAGGCACAAGAGAAAATTTAGCTTTCTTTCTCTCTACGTTTACAGGATTTACTATATCTTCATCTGGAATATTCACTACAGTCGATCCCATAATCAGTTTTCTTTTTTTTTTTAAGCTGTAGTAGAAGACTATAAGTTGATGAATTTGAAAGAAACCAATGTTTATATTTATATGTAGAAATCGGTCCATATTGTTGGAAGTAGTGGAAAGATAGACGTTTTTCTAGAAGGTGTTGAAAGTGGATGTAACAAAAAAAAAAAAAAAGGGTTTTATGGAGACAATGAATAAATTAAGTAGTGGAAAGATAGACGTTTTTTGCACTTGAATAAATTAATTAAATTAACCCATATAATAATAAATATTTATATGTATATAACTATATGGAGACAATGAAATTAATTTTTACATGCAAAAAAAAACATATATATACACCCGTGTATTATGTATTTATTTGATAAAAAATATTTGATTGTTTACATTTTATGTATTATTAATTATTATCTCCAACATTTATGAAACTTAGTGCACTCAAGTGGAACACTCTTGCTTGCACAACACAAGCTGTACCTGTACGTATTCTTGTGATAAGTTACAGTAACCAAGGTGGAGATTGGTCTTTTCGCATAAGGGCATTCTCAGTGGTAAAAAAAATTTAGGTAAAGTTAGTTTATAATATTAAATTATAAACTAATTATAATGATTTTATTGCAACTATAGTGATTTTACTCGTTTTTCGATTTATACTTCATCAAAAATCCTACATGATACGATAATAATAATTTTTCATTATTATTTTATATTCTTCAAGGCGCAATATCATGTTTCACTCACCTCTCACATTTTCCACTCGCCTTCTCTTTTTTTTTCCTTCTTTTACTTCTTCTTTGTTATCCTCTTACTTCTATGGTTTTTTTCTTCTTCATCATTCATTCATCTTCCTCCTTAATTCTCCCTGTTCTCTGCACAAGTCACTTTTTTCTTTTATTACATGACAATGATGCTTTATCTAAACCCATCATTATCATCTTCTGTTATTTGCATGAATCAAATACAATAAATAAATTAGCTAAAGTAGATCGGTTTGTTTGCTTTTTCTTGGGATCGATCTGTGATTTTATTTGTTTATTTTCTGATTATGTGATTTAGGGAAAATTGTCAGATTGAACTGAATATTCTATAGCACGCACAAATTGAAATGGATTTCTTGATTTTATTTTTTCTTTAGGTTTTTTTAGGAATATTAATAAAGAATTGAGTTTTTTTATTTTGTAATTTACTGTAAAAGACAGAAGAATATAGTTTTGATGGGCTTGATGGTTTTGAAGAAAAAGATTGAAGAAGAAAAAGGAAAAGGCATATAAGAGAAGTGGATCTCATATTTGTTGAAAGTGAGAGGAATAAAAAAAAAAAAAAGGGAAAGGCGCATGAGAGGAGTAGATCTCAGATTTAGTGGAGGTGAGAGAAAAAAAGAAGAAGAAGAATATGATTTTGATGGAATTGATGATTTTGATGGGTTTGAAGAAGAAAAATGAAAAATGAAAAGGTATATGAAGATATTAATGAAATCTTATGTAGCGTCTTGAAAAAAGTAAAATAATATTAAAAAATTATTTTTGTTATAAATATATAAATAAATGTGAATTCCATTCATTTATCCTACTATTTATAAGATAAATATGGATGTCCATTAATCTATCCCACTACTCATAAATTTTTATATTTAAATTTAATTTTATTGCACCATTTATGTTGTAATTTATGGTGGGTTTATATATTGTAACATATGATGAATATGAACCCTATAAATAGGAGTTCATATTACTTTGTAATACATACCAAGAAGATAATAGAAAACTCCATCTTCTACATTCTTATTTTTGTTCTTATTTTATTTTGTTTATTTTTCATAACACGTTATCAGTACGATTCTCTTCCATGTAAATTTTTTTACTCTTAATATTTTAATTTAACATTTCTTATTTATTTATGTCACAATTTTAATGAATTATATATGATTTACTTTTATTTATATTATTTAGTTTTATATTCATATTTGCTATTAGAATTAAGGTTTTTCTATATTTTAATCAAATCTATATGATTTATTGAAAATAATCATGAAGTATGAAATAATATATAAAATGCTAAGCACTTAAAATGACATGTTAATATTTTTTATATATCGAATATGCTATTACAGTAGCAATATCGATAAAAATATTATAAAAATATTATAAATTAATTTCATGCATTCTGGTTTCATCTCATTACCTGAAGTGAATGTAGTGATATTCAACTAAATAAAAAAATAAGTTATTACTGATAAATTTATGAAATATATTATGGTGATTTTATCTCATTTCCTGAGATGAATGTGGTAATATATAACAATAATACTATGAAATTTAAAAGTAAATATATAATAATTATTCTTTTCATAAAAATAAAGAAATATTATAAGAATATTTATCACCACCAGAAGTGGGATAAAATTATACAGAAATAAGAATAGAAAAGGTGGATAAAATTTTTTAAAGTAAATATTATCGATATGGTATAAAGAAAAATTGGTCAAATACTTGACATATAATAAAATATCTTGTTGATATTTATCGAATATCGCAAAAATAGAAGAAAAATATGAAGATAAATTTTATCTCTAATAATGATAACCTTAACTATGATCATATATATATATATATGTTTTTGAAAATATTAAAAAGGAGAATTGATTTCGATATATATTGTGAATGGTACGATAACTCGTACAATTTTAAAAATGTCAAATTTTTTTCTTATTTGAAAATGGATGAGACAATTATTTATAGTAAAACAAAAAAAAAATAATTAAAAGCTCCAGAAGAGCCAATATATTATTACTAAGAAAAACAACACTTATTATATATAATGCATTATTTTCTTCAAAGTCTCATAGAAATGTATTAAGTTTTAAAGATATTCGCAGTAATAGATATCATATTGAGACGGTAAATAAGATGAATAAAAAATATTTCTATATTACAAGTATTATTTCAGTTAGAAAAATATACTGAAAAATTTTATATTATTTTCTCTGATTTGTATTATACAAAAATTAGTGAAATTGAAGAGAATCTTATAGTAAACCAGAAGTTTACATATCCAAATATTTTTATTATTTGGAATGATAAGTTAAGTCATCTTGATTTAAAAAATAATGAAAAAAATATTAAAAATTCACGTTGCAATCCATTGAAGAACTAGAAGATTTATCAAATGAATCAATTGATTTTTAGTCAAAAGTCAGATATTTCTCATCTAAAAATTTTTGAATGTGTGGTATATATCCTAATTACTCCACCACATCGCACTAAGATGAGTTCTCAAAAGAGGTTAAAAATATAAATTGGATATAAATCTCTATAAATAATTAAATATTTTAAGTCATTAATGGTAATGTTTTTACTGCTTGATTTGCAAATTATCATTTGATGAAATAATATTCTCAACATTAGGACGAGATAATAAAAATTGAGAAATACAAAATAATATGAATAAGAAGATCATAAATTAATTTATCTACAAAAATTAGCAAATCAATTACCAGATGCAATTGCTAATTCAAAATGAGTAACAAAGTCTCATATAACAACTGTTAATATTTTAATTTGTATTGTCGTCCCAGAAGGACAATATATTAATACTAATGAATCTCAAGCATGCTTGAAGCGCGAAAGACTATTGGTTATAAGAATAAAAATCATCGAAAGAGAAAAGAAATAAATAATAAAGATAATTTTATTGAAAATGCAGATACTAACATAGATACACTTCCTGAAGAAGTAAAAGTGCATGAAATTAATAAAAATAAAGAGATATTGATAAATTATGTTGGTTATGAAAAAAGATGCAATCGATATGAAATGATTGTGAACTATTATTTTGTATATAATGTAGCATTAAATATTATGAATGAAAATGATGATCTTGAATCACGATCTGTTCAAGAATATCGAAATAGAATTGATTGGCCAAAATGAAAAGATGCAATACAAACATAATTGAATTCTCTTGAAAGACGTAAGGTTTTCGGACCAGTAGTCCAAATACCTGAATATATGAAACCAATAGGATACAAATGGATATTTGTATGAAAAACAAATGAGAAAAATGAAGTTGTAAAATACAAAATAAGACTTGTTGCATAACGGTTTTTCACAAAAACCCGAAATCAATTATGAAAAGATATACTATTTTGTGGTGAATGCAATAATATTTTAATATTTTATTAATATAGCAATGTATGAAAGACTTGATATGCATTTAATGAATGTAGTCACAACTTTCCTATATGACTCAATTGATAATGATATGAAAATCTCTGAAGGATTTAAAATGGTAGAAAAATATATTTTAAGTTCTCGAGAAATTCATTCAATTATATTATAAAGATTTTTGTATGAATTAAAATAATTTAGGCCCATATGGTAAAATCGTTTTAGTGAATACTTGTTCAAAATAGAATATAAAAGCAATACTATAGAGAAATTTGTATATGAATTTGCCATAATTATTGTATATATTGATGATTTGAGTATTATTGGAATTTCTGAAAAACTTTCAAAAGTAACATATTGTTTGAAA